>BRDA01060444.1:0-18229 GCA_036984385.1 Crenuchus spilurus
CTCCTTTTCGAATCTGAGATTAGTACATAAAGTACTGTGAGAATGTAATATGTGTAGTCATCATGAGAAAGTGTGTTGAGGACAGCGGTAAAAGTGCACACACGCACATATCTGAGAAAGTGCCACTGATGATTAATGTATAGCCCAGTGAGCAAGATCTATATAAACTTCTTAATAGCACTTCTAAAACATGTAAAACAGTAAAATCTAAGACATGTTTTGGTTTGTTTAACACTTTTAAGTTTACTACATGATTCCTTATGTGTTCCTGTCTGTATGACTTAATTTACAATATATATATTATATATATATATATATATATGAAGAACTAACTATGTCAAATGTCTCTCTGTACATTTCTCCACTCACTGCTTTTCTTTAATAACCTCCAAACGGCTCTGGGCAACACACCATAGTTTTTTTTTCTTAAGTTACCATGGCATTTTTTTGGCATACAGCAACCTCTCTTGCTAAGGACATGGGGGTTGCCATGGTATTGGTGGGCACCTTATAAAGCAGACTATTGTTTGTGTGTGTGAGTGCTTGTGCACTTGTGTGTGTGTTATAAAATCTGATGCCAGCCTTCTTTAAAGTCTCAGCCGACCGAGGAACCCAAAGTGTTTAAGTCCTTAAAGGCCAAGTTCAGTTTCTGGATGGAGAAAATGTATGATTCGTATTTGCAATTGAAACTAATTAACATGCTCTGTAGCTCTCAAACACACATACAAACACACACTAACTTCTTTCACACATGGAGTGTCTCCATATACATGTCAAGAAAGGGTCAAAACTTCCATGAGGTTTCTGCAGCTCTACAGAGACTCTGGCGCCCTCCGCTGGGGCTCTAGGCACATTGCATCCATGCTGCATTCATATATCATAAGCTTGTGTAGCTTCAAGGTCTTTAGAATGACTAACACATGTCTATGGAGATATTATTTCATTTAGTTATGATCCAATGGCTGAACAAAAACCTTTTTTTAATGTTGGATGAACTTTAAAGGGCCCATATATTGTACAGATATGATTAAGTATGTTTGATCCCCAATATGATCTCAATTAAGCCATTTTCTAACCGCTCATCATTAATAAGAACTAAACAGGCTGTTTCTGTTAGTGTACCTTTAAAACCCATATTTAAATAATCTCTGTTCTGATTGGCTGCCTCAGACAAAAGCCTGTCCAGGCTGCAACACTCCTTATAACTTCATCATTATTAAATGGTGAAGCTAAACTGCTGAAGGCAGAATTGATGGACATGTAGTGCTTGTTTGTGACATCACAAAAACAATTAATTGAAAACGAATCATTTTTTGCAGTTTCCATATAAGGACTATATCTTTAATTGCATTGGTGATTAGGCCCAATTGGAAAACTGCCACATGGAATGATGGCCCAGAACTGGGCCAGATGTGACTGTCAGTCTTTGATTGTCTTCTGTTGTATAAATAAATTCTTTGTATATAAATAATAATTGTTACAATAATTCTCATTACAATACAATATTTGCTACTGTATATCTATGAGTGCATCTTAACCAAGTCTTTATATGGGATGACCATGTCTGCTATGCCTCCAGGCAGTTATTCCAGGCACATAAGAAAAGACTACGTTTTTAGACCTGCATACACAAAACTAAAAATGGCAAATCAATAGTTTGTGTAACTGCTTGCATTTTGGAAAAGATTACTTCATATAGGTTACTACCCACATCCACAGCTCCATAGTAAAGCTGAAGGGGCGGGGCTTTTCACTTAGATGCCTTTACCATCAAGCTTACTGACTTGTTTGTTAAATTACAGGACTTTGCATGATTTAGAAGCCATGTTGAGCGTTACAAGCGTTCCCATTCATATTTCAACCAGAGACAAGTCTGTTTATAGTATAATGCACAAGCTAACGCTAATTCAAACTTGGTTTAAGATTCTGACAACTGCATCTGACCCAATTCTGGCCTAACATTCCATGTGGCTTGTGGCCCAGGTTCTGCCCACACCAATGTTGCCATCAGAAATGGACAGAAATTGTGTGTACATACTAATTCAAGCTCATTTATATTACAAAAGAAAATTCATGACATTCTCTCTATTCTGTGAACTATTCAATTGTTGAACACGTTCAATCCAACAGAGTCTGCAAATACGGACTGTCACCTTAACATTAAATGAGTTATTGTCAATATGCTTTTCAAACATCCACTTTGGTTCATTTTCTTTGACTGAGGCTATGGCACGGTCACCAACAAGGAATTTTCTCATGCTAGAACCTTTCAGGTTAAGTTTCATAAAGGCTGTTGCCTGATCTCCTTAAAGAGGATTAGGCTTTAATTCCCCGACACTTTTCTTTCCGTCAGACCCGGCGCAAACAAAAATCCAATATCAGTAATGTTCTGGGTTCTAATATGCACAGCAGGCTGAATGAGGGTGATTATGAGTTATTAAAACCTGTGGCTTTGAGCAGCAGGAGAATGATTTCAATACTTACCAAACAACCATAACACGCTGGCCTCCATCACACCTCCTACTGTGTGGAGAAATAGACCTGGGCCATCCCTGGCTGTGTCTTAAATCCACTCCTTGCTCTCTATGTGTGTCATCTAAATTGGGATTTAGGAATGTCTCAATGTAGAAGTAATCCAAGTATTTACCCAAAATGGTGTGTCGATCACTAACCTCATCATCAAATGCATTGTCATCAATATTTTTAGAAAATGTGGCAATTTGAGATCTAAAAAACAATATATAGTTATATCAGAATATGATCACTGATCACTGGTTTGGTATGAACTTGGCCTGGGATGTCACAGATGTCATGTGACAGGGTTTCCTGCATTTATAAATAAGTGAGCACACCAGTCAGTTGTAGCAGAGTGCAAAACCATCCTCATGGGTAAAGGACGTGATGTGACTGATGTCCAAAAGAGCATAATAATAAGAGTAAGATAAGAGTAAAGTAAGATAATGTTTATTTGTCATTGTGCAAGTACAAGTACAAGTACAACAAAACAGAGGCCCCAACATTTGCATTTGCATTTGCCAGGAGGGCAGCCAATTACGGCGCTCACCTAGGAAGACAGAAAGAAAGAAGGGGAGGGGGAATAAGAGAAAAAAAACATGAAGCACATGTAAACATGTGACCATGTAAAAAAAATAGGGTACTGGTTAAGCAAAGCAGTGGTAGCATCTCAGAAACCACAAACTTTGTGGGATGTTCTAGAGCTGCTATACATTGAGCCTCCCAACATCGTAACTGTGGTGCCCCACAGGCCTTTGGTGCCAGAGGGGAATGACAACTTCAGTGAGTGGTAGAGAGCAAACAAAACACAAGTTAACATCCACAGTGGACCTCCAAACACAGTCCATGCCACCACGTCTCGCTATTGTCATCTGAGCCATGCGCGGTTATTCTCACTATAACGAAGATGATCATAATATTCTGATCTGACTGTGTACCCAGGGCCATCACTAAAGATTTATGGATAAGGTCATTCAAGCCTCGGCTTTCACACTTTCAATCAGCTTTCACTTTTTGGACACATTATGAGAAGAACCAGCTCACTTGAGAAGACAGTTATGCTGTAGCAGTTGAAGGCAATAGAGGAGTGTCCCCTACACTACAGTGTCCCCATCACTGCACTGATTAAGATCCACACACAACACCTCCTGTTGAACACCAGCACCACTTCCTCGGAGGGTTCCCATTCGAGTACTAACCAGAGCAGCTTAGGTATATCTTATGTTGTGCAAGCTGTTTTAAAATTCATTACAAAATTGTTATTAGGTCATGTACATGTACATACAATATTATGTCAGTATGGGCAAAAATAAATGTTCTCAATTAAATTATTTAGTGTCATAAATAGGGGTTATGTTAAAGGAATAACACTTCTACCAATTCAGTATTTGTTCCTCTTCTGGAGTCCTGTTATTCTCCTTCAGCTTCAGATATCTCTCTCAAAACAAATAAATAAATCAATGAAAGAAAAATAACAAAAAGCACATTATAAAAAAGTAAGTATTTTGATTTTGGGGGATTTTCAAGTTTAGTCCATAATCTGAGCCCAGAACATAAAAATGTAATGGTTATTGGGTAAATAAAATCTATTTTAGTATATATATACACCCACTAGTGGAAAAAATTAGAATATTATGAAAAGTTCATTTGTGTTAATAACAATTCAAAAAAGTTAACTGTCAAATTTTGTATTCATAACATGTAAAGTGACACATCAAGCCTTTTTATTTTAATGTTGATACTGTTTGAATGGTAATTATATTAAATATTCTAATAACTTGAGATTATGGATTAAAAAAAAAAAACACGAAACATTAGATGAAATGAATATAAAATGCATTTTACCTTAAATAAATTATGAACAATAAACTTTTTCCACAGTATTATTATTTTTAGATGTACTAGCATAAGTTTTATTATAGCAGGGAACTATACAGTATTTTATGTATAATATTTAATGGCATATTTTCAGCATTTGAAGATGGCAAATACAGTATCTCTATTCTTTGTTTGCCTTTATGTAATAGCAACCAATTTGTTAAATAAGACTATAATTAATTTATTATGCAAATAATGACAGTTTGCATGCGTGCGTCTGCTTCAAAGGTCAAGCTGAGGTCAGTCTTGGGCTTTAGCACGTGAGGTTAGAGTTTGCATTGCACACATGGAGGACAGTACTGAACAGATTTTATGTCACAGCACAACAGGCCAGTGATACCATCTGCTTTACACACACACACACGCACACACACACACTCACACACACCAACACATGGCTCCAATAACTGGCAGAATACAGTGAAAACAACCACTATAACTCTTTACAAAGAAAGAGTAAAAAAACAAGACTTGATTCCAGTGCTTGGCGTCTGTCTTAGCCATGCTTGTGTTTCCTTAGGGAACATCTAATCAGACACCAGCTTCAATGAAAAAGAAGAGTGTGATTTCAAGCAAAGTAAAATCTGGCTTTTTTAAATAAAAGGGATTGATGAAGTATGTAAACATTGTTAGAATATATATATATATATATACACACACACACACATTTTTCATTTTTTATTGGCTTCTCCCAGCATGAGCCTAGCATAATCATGCCCTGCAGCGAGTTATTGAAAGAGTGTCTGCACATGCGCAAAGTATTTTCTACTGCTTACTTGCTTAAACTGACGCTGAGGGGCCGGCCCCATACACATGATCTAAATGAAGACTGCTGAAAGTACTGACCTTACACAACATGTCCAGGAATATTGTAAATGTATTCAGAATTGCTGCCATTTTCATAAGTCAAATACACAACAATGTTAGAAAATAACATTAAAATAAAATACATTTAAACTAAATTATTCATTATGTCACACACTGATCCACAGTGACATCTGGTGGAGCCACGCCCAACCTGCCCCTAATGTAGAGACCTCCCTGCATATATACATATATATGACTGTGTCTTTTAGGCACAGTCAACAAACTCGGCATATTTAACTGTAATGTATAAGGAGTGGTTGGAAAATGATAGCAAGTAATTTATATTGTTAAGGTGTAATAAATGGGCCTATAAAATGTCACATTTTTGAGTGTAACTGCTCTTCAAATGGTAACAAAAGGTAACAGTAATATACACAGATTACTTAATTCTAAGCTATAAAAGAAGAATGACCATGTAAAAAAAGTTGTCCTTGTTTTGGTCAGCAATGAACACGAAATAACACAAATTATAAAAGTGGACATCAGGAAGAAAAATAATTAAATGGAGGACATAGGCATATTATTTTAAAAAGAAAAGCAGAAAGTATCTGGCAGGTGCTACATTTAAAGCTATTTTAAAGTTCACACAATGTTACAGTCTTTTGACTGTCCCATGAGGTTGGACTGATTGTATGCTCACATATGTCGGCTCTCTTTGCACCCATAATGATGTTATGAGCTTGGTTAAATGGGAAAAGTGCACACAGAGAGAGAGAGAGAGAGAGAGCACAACACATATAGTATGAATAATGTTTGTACCATAGTTGAGAGAGAGAGGGAGAGAACAGGTGGGTAGCTGGTGCCTCTTGGATGAAAGTAAAAAGAAAAAATGAGGAAAAAGAAGACAGTGCTGAGGAGAAACAGAACCATTGGAAAGAGAAACCATCTGTAGCTCTGAAAAGCTGAAGTGCCGAAAAAAAAATTACCTAAATTGTTATTTGTTTCGAATTTGGCTTAAAAAATAATGTCACGGTGTATGAGTTAACTTTTAGGAGCAGTGACTGTGTTCAGACAATGTAGAAAAAAAATTGGGAGATATATGTGACCCCGCCAGGAAAAACCAGGCCAAAGTCTTTTTTTTTCTTCAAAATCTGTTTTTTTTTCAAAACAACTTTTTTTGTGAATTTAAGCTTTGTTTTTGATCAAAATATTAACTACAATAGATATCTGAGACTGTTATCTTTCATTTACAGCAATAATACTGAGTGGCTAAGTTTTGTCGCTAATGTGAGTGACATCATATTGACACAATATCTCAGTAAATTGCCCAGTGACTTTGGCCTGGTTTTCCCTGGCGGGGTCACATATGGTTTGGATACGACACTGATATGCCAAGAATTTGTGAACCAGAAATTATTCAATATTCCATATAAAATGCTCACTATATGATTGTGTGTAATCATTATTATTAGACATTACATCACAATATGCTATTATTTTCTAAAGCACAGCTTTGTTCTAGAACACTTTGTTAATTCGAGAACAACAAAGACAGACCTATTACAGAGAGTTTGGTAACAATCACAACCACTGTACAGCAAACAGCTGATTGGAAGTCACCCAATTATGACATCATCAAATGTCACTCAAGTGGAATGTTTGTTTATGACATCGGGTCCCAGAGGGCAGGGAGTAATTTTCTAAATATGAAGCACAAGCTCTCAAAATGCCTATGTTTATTATTGGGAACCAAAAGACATTGTTCATAAGTGGGGAACATGCTAGAAATGAGCTGAAAATCACCAGCAAAACTGGCTTCATCTATAGTCAGACCCGAGTCCGCTAATACTTGTGTGCAGTGCCAATTTCATCAAATTTTACACAATTCATCTATGAATGTGCATTGTTGATTGGTTTAAAACAGTAGCCACAAGCATTTTCACATAAATCAGGGTTAACAGCCATGCAGAAAACATGAAACCATTAACAATTTAGGTGCTAGGATGAGCCACAAATTTGTTGGTATTTCACTGAGCTTTTAAGAGTGGTGAACCTATGCTACATAAATATACATGTCAAGGAATGTTGTTTGATTACAGATTTTAAACATGTGTATATCAACAGGATAATAAAAGAAAAGCCACTCACCCTGGTGAAAAGTAAACAACAGTCATTGTGGACCTCCGTGGTACCAAGGATGTAGACTCAACTGCTTTAGAAACCTTGTGTCTCAAAACTATCGCTTTCATTTTTCTTTGGTAGATTACTATTATTATAATGATCATGATTGTTGTTAATAATAATAATAATAATAATAATACAACTGTTCGTCATTAGTCCACTAACTCTGTAAAACAAGTGTAACGTTTATATTCCAACTAAAAAGAAAGTAAACTGTGTAAGGCTAGCTAAGCTAGCCTGATGCTGTTCACCTGAATTACATTTAGCGTTAGCTTCTTAGCTAGCGGTTAGCATCAGTTAAGCTACACTAAATCCGTTTACATGAACACTGTTGCCAACTTAACAATTTTGTCGCTTTTTTTCATGTTTTCATGTATGTTTTCAGACCTCTCTAGCCACTTTTTTAAAGCGACCAGCGTCAAATTTAGAGACTTTTCTCTGTGTTATTTGAGACATTTTGGAGATGCCACATGAAAGTACCAACCGTTCTTCAGTTACTGTCCCCAACCAGCAGTGGGTCCTACCATGAGCCCCTCCCCCGTGACACTGATAGGAGGGTAGTTTATTGAGTGAGATCCTTGTCTTTAATAAGAGAGCGATAAAAACCGAGAAACAGGATAAACGAGCAAACAACACACACACACACACACACACACATTATATAACGACACCTCCAGCTGAGAGACAAGAACTGCTTGGGTCTTTGCAGAGCAGCACAGGTCCTCACTCTTGTCACTCTGCTCCAGGGTTGCCAGGTCCAACAAAAATATCCAGCCCAAAGTCAGTCTAAAACCCGCTCTTCAGATGCTTAAACTAGCCCAAAATATGTCTGTCACACGTTTGAAGCAAATGGCAAACAACTATGAGTGTACAACTTAGTATTTTGTTTATTATCTGCCATTAATAATATGGTAACATTAGTGTTTATTAGTTCTTTTATAACAGTTTTATATCCAGTCAAGAACATTTAATAATAACATAATTTGCAAAAAGAAAAAAAAAGGAACTAACTTTTTCATTTCACATTTGCAGTTGCAATATGCCTTTTTCTCATTATTAGGAACACTTTTAATCCATTATATCAAACCTTTTTCTTTTTCCCAGTCCTTTAAATACCCGTATTTCCCCTATTTACATGACATATTAGCTAGCGACTGTTTTCTCTTCACCTTCTATGTCTCTGTCTCTTTCTCTCTCCCCTCTACTGCCCCCCTCTCCCCCCTCGTTCTCCTCCTTGCATTCAATCTTCCTTACTGTCCTATTTGTACACATTTGCCTGCCGTGTTGACGTAACATCCCAGGCAACACCCACTTTTTTGTTGGTTTTTGGTGGCCACGGTAATTTTTAAAAGTAGCCCAAAAAACCGCATCCCGCCACCCTTGAATTTTCACCTGCGACTGGATTTTAAAAAAAGCCCAATTAGGCGTGAAAACCGCGAACCTGGCAACTCGGCTCTGCTCGCTTTTCTGCTGCACGTGCTCGTCTATCTCTGCGCACTTCTCACTTTTCTGCTCGCTGCATAATTACAACAGGAAATACGTCACAGGTCAAATGCTTACAATGTGAGTAACTAGACTGGTAGCTTTAGCTGTTTGCACTAAAATGGAAGAGTCCAGACAAAATATAAGCAATAGTCATTTAAATTGACATATTGAACATATTATTTATATAAAGTTATTTTTAGTTTTATCTATATTATTATAAATAAATATTTGTTAAAATAATATTTATAAATATAATTAAACTTTACACACACACACACACACACACACACACACACACACACACACACACACACACACACACACACACACACACACACAAAATGTTATTTTTTGACTGTGACTTCTTATAAGCTTCTAACTGGAGCCTAAAACAAAATCAATAAAAGCAATCTCACCAGTTTTGGTTACATTTTGATGTTCTAATATTAAACAATACAGGACAAAAATGATTTATGTAATGTAGTTCTAGGCAAGGCATTAAAGTCCTAAACATATCTAGAGTGTTTTTCCTCACTTTTTGTCTCTATAAAAATGTTATTCCTCTCTAATACTGCCTTGATTACAACTACATGCAAATGACAAATTATGCGAATTACCTCATATGACTTCTAGCAACTTTTAAGACAGCCAATAGGTACTTTCCTTACTGAGGAGTTGGCAACAGGGGTTAGCATCAGTTTAAGGGGCACTGAGGCTGTTACCTGAGATACATTTAGCGTTAGTCTTTCAGCTAGCTATTAGCATCACTTGAAGTTCACTTGGTGCCATTTACCTTAGTTACATTTCATGTTTGCCTTTTAGCTAGTGGTTAGCATCAGCCATTTTGCTTTAAATAAAAAAAACTTTTCTAAGAAGCAGCACTTCAGTAAAATATTTAACTTGTGTATTATTCAGGTTAAAATGTACCACAATGACTGTAAAATTTGGAAATGGACACACATGGACACAAAGTTGCATTATGAGATGCAGTATATTGACAATTGCTCTCGATGAATCCTAGAATATTTTGCAGAAGTGTTGACCATATGGTTTCTCTAATGTGCTGGAAAAATAATTTTGGTCATGTACTGCGTACTATTTTTGGGCATAATCAGTACATGAGCAGCATGTAATATGCCATTTCCAATACAGCCCTGCTTTTCATTTTCTGCTCTCTATCTAGATTTAGAAGGTCATTGAAATCACAAAAATGTAAAAAAAATAGTTTTTTTTCATCCTCATTTATTTTTTTAATTAGCAAAGAAAGTTACAGTGTTTATATTTTTATAACAGAAGTCAACTTTATCCCTGGCACATTGTGTCACTTCCAACATTTTTGAAAAATTCAGAAAAATAAAATAGACCCTTGTTGTTTAAATGCTGTTTGCGGCAATGGCAGACAAGATGTAGGCCACATTCTCTCTATGTCACTCGCTCTCTCTCTCTCTCTCTCTCTCTCTCTCTCACACACACACAGCAGACTCGTTACTTTAACTGTGGGTGACAAGGGCACCTTGGGCTGCAGATGTTCACAGTGATGACAGATGGTATTGGCATCGTGTGCGCGTGTGCGTGCTGGCATCATGTGGGGACAGCGGGCACAGCCTATGCCAGCTTAGCGCCACCTGCACTCCCTAAAACTCAGCCCTGTGCCTCACCTCCTCTTCCACAGTGCTGCATGAGTGCTTGAGATGATGGAAATCAAAAGAATGGCACATATTACATATAGACAATAGAACCAAAGTAGAAGTTGTGTGTTAACATCAAGCTAATGATGCTACAGAAGAACAAAGTGAGGAAAAAGAGAAACTGGTCTTTATAATGTGTTTAAAATGTATCCTGATGAATACCCCACAAACTGGCATCACTAATCCATATTGTGTTGCCAATTGTAGTGTGAACAGACCAGTCTGGATTCAATGTGAATTGTAACTGTGCTGTTGCTTGCCTCTCCATTGAACACTCATACAGAGCGCTAGTCCAGGAAGTTTAATTGATGACAGAAAAGCCCTAATTATGTCATTTGTCTTCATGCAGGCATTGACAAGCTGGCAGAGCGATTGCTTTGGTCTGGCTTGGGAGGAAGAGAGCGAGAGGAAAGAAAACATGGCCAGAATCATGCCTTTTCTCCGTTCAATCAAATTCTTTCTTTCTATTTGCCGTTCTCTCTCTCTCTTCCCCTCCCCTCTTTTGTTGAAATCCCCATCAAAACGTCCCCCAGTTCCAGCTTTCAGAAACGAAAACCCCCATAACTCTCTGTTCCTCTGTGCTACAGTTGTTCTAAAACAGGTTTTGGCAACTTAGCAGGAACTTTCTAAAACTCCAGGGTCTAGTTAGTTAGCAGTGTTTGTGCTAGCTCATATAAAGTGAATGAAAGGCCACAGAGCACTTTAAAAAACATTCCAAAACTTTACAACCAAGTTAGCTAACAATGTTTGCATTCGCTCACATAGTGTATGAAGAGCTCAAGCAGAGAAAGTTTTAAAACTCTAGAGCCTTGCTAGCTAACAGCATCATAACTATGTTCAACAGAGCCTGTTTCCCAGATTTATACAGTACATAAGGGAACATGACAAATGGTCCTATTTTCCCCAGGTTACATGTCACTCAGCCCTACATAGCACATAATGGGAATGAAAAAGATGTTCCCCAGCTCTGTATTTGTTTAATATGATATGGATTATTTTGCCCTCTAACCCTAAGCTTAATCACCCTAATTTTAATATTCTGTGCTGGGTCAGATTTGACACAGAAAAGCACAGAAGTAACCTTTTTTATTGAAAACCATAACCATTTATCTTGTTGTGTAACTTTTAATGGGCCAAATTTATCCCAAACACAACAAGATGGACACCGTTTTATCAGAGTATTGAGCTGGGGAACCTAGGACCCTGGGAGCTTAGGACCCATGGAAGCTAGT
This sequence comes from Crenuchus spilurus, assembly GCA_036984385.1. Taxonomy (NCBI): domain Eukaryota; kingdom Metazoa; phylum Chordata; class Actinopteri; order Characiformes; family Crenuchidae; genus Crenuchus; species Crenuchus spilurus. Next base: position 11,786 of record BRDA01060444.1, read on the forward strand.
AGTGATTTATAGCTAACTAGCATTGTGCTAGCTCACATTTCAAAAACCATTCTAAAAACTCCATTGCCTCGTTAAAATATAATCTTTGTGGTAATTCACATAAAGTAGATGAAAATATCTTGCCAAGAGCATTCCAAAACATTTTTAAAACCCCTTGGCCTTAGCTAACTAGCTTTGCGCTAGTTAACATAATGTAGATGAAATCTCACTGCTTAAAATTCTAAAACATTGTAAAACTCCAGGGCCTAGCTAGCTAGCTTTGTGGAAGCTCACATAAAGTGGATCTAAACCCCAGTTAGATTAGCGATTCTCCAGAGTGAGGGTGACTTTGCTAATGCTAGCTCATGTGTGTCCAGTTTTCTCACTCAGAATGTTTTCCTCAGAAAAGAAAATGGCTCCCGTGGGTGATTCCTGCATCCCGAACACTGATGAATTCTTAAAGATATTTCTATTTTCTGTTTTCCTCTCCTGTCGTGCGGTAAATGAGCATGCCATTATCAGAGCCACAGAGGACAAAAAGGGAAACAATTATCCCGTCCTTCCATTATAACCTGGCATTACTCTCTCTTTCTCGCTCTCTTCTCTCCACACTTTCCCTCATAGGTCCTCCACTTTCAAAGCAAGTTATAAGCATGATTTGTCCTGTCCTATTTCTCGCTCTTCCCACAAGGTTTGTGGTTTAGTTGTTCAGTTTAAGACACATTTTTTAAATGGTCTTTTCACTCTTTTACAAATGGTACAGCATTTTTTATTATTTTCTGTTATTTTTCTGTTAATTGTTCTATTGTTGTTTGCAGGATTTTTCAATAGAATAGACCTTTGCAAGAATATACTGTGGTACTACCATCCATCCATCCATTCATCCATTATCTTATTCACTTCATTTTGATCAGGGTCGCGGTTAGTCCCCTTCCCCCTCACCGGGTGCAGGGCAATTCATTACAGACTCTATGGTAATACCATGGTTTTATTATCAATGGTAGTGTGCATGATTCTACCATGATGGTATAACTGTGGTCCTGTATTGTAAAGGTAAATGAAAAGAGGATGAATGCTCACAATAAAAAATGTTTCAATGTTAATTGAAAAGTTACAAAGAAGTGTTTTATATCTTTTAATTTTAATCTTAAATCTAATCTTAATCTTTCTGAACTAAAATGATTAAATATAAATTTTATTACTTTTAAGAGTTAATACAAATATAATAAAAGACATAAACATTGTAAGAAACAGGTTTTGTTTTGTTCTTTTTATTATAATTTGCCAATTAATAGTGTCCACATATGTGGACTGTTGAATACCTTTTAATTTTTGTATGATGTTATTTGCAGATGTGAGTAATAAAAGTAATTTTTAAAGAAATCTGGGATCAATTTCGAATAAATTATGCATGAATGCGTTAAAGAGCTCTTTACTGAGAGGTTCTTCGGGGAACCTGAAGTAATTCTTCTTTGTATGATTGTACAACACCACTCAGAAGTTTGGCATCGCTGTCATTTATGTTACTTTAGTCTGCATAGGTTCAAATTGTAAAAATCGTTGAGGGTTTTTCAATTACTAATATTCAGTAATTTTCTATCTACAGTTGTTTTTTTCAAGTTCCTCACTTTTCAGATCTGAATGTTAATTCGATCTCCATTTTTGATGCTCTACAGCTGTCCCACCACCACTGTGAAATCCATTTATGTATTTAAAAAAATTTGAATGACATAATTACAGGTATTAATTTGAATAGTAGCATATCCTGGTAGTGTATGTAGCCACAGCTCAGGCAGCAATGCGGCCATGGCTTCCAGTCTGGCCCTGTATGCTCTCCCAGGTTAAATGAGCACATGACCTGCAGTGCCAGTCCACCTTGGCACACCTGGTATGTGACAGTAGTGAGGTGGTGGAGGCCACACAAGCAGACAGACAGATGAAAGCTCAGCATGAACCGGCTCCACCTAGAACGCCCTCTAGCTACTGCCAAGTCTTAATCAACTTAATTAGAGCAATTAGAGTCGTCAAGTGGCACTACTCACAACATGCAGGTCTTAATCTATAGACATGTGTGTGAATGTAAGTGCATCGCTCATCAGGTACTCCATACTAGGGCTTAGCAGATGTGGTCCAAAAACAAAACGGTTAGGAACTATGTAAAATATGATAATGGCAGATGTCAAAGTTTTTATTTATTTATTTAGACATTTAGAAACTGTATTTAGGACCCTACTAAATTCACAGGAAAGTTTCCTTGTTTTCATGCACCTGTTTTCTCAAATATCAAGTATTTTATACGAGATTTTACAGCAGTTAGTCAGAGTTATCCAGCCAGCTAGAGTTACTTGATTTGTTCAGAAAAGAGGCATTATCGGTGGTGGAAGATCCCTCGAGAACCACTGCACTTTGGCAAGGAACAGCTCACTCAACCCAGGAAAATTAGCATTACTTTAGATTTACTAAACTAAAGTATCAAAGTTACTCTTTAGTCCATAAAATATGTCACCTTGCAAATATTTTCACCTAGATTTTTTATGAGAAAGACAAATTTTGGTAGAGCCTTATCTATATTGTAATATTTAAAAAAAACTTTAGGTGGGCAGATACAAACTCTGACAAGAATGGTTTTATTTTGGTGACAATTGAAAAGAGCATTACGTTTACACTAATAAACTGGTGGAACTTTAATAGTGAATTCTACTAATGTTTTCAAACTTAGTACATAATTTTATTGCTAACGCCATTAAAATGGCATTTAAAACAGTTTGATGTAAAATAGATTTTTGGGCTTTAATTAATAGTGGTGTCATTCTACAAATATAACAATTTTATTTACAGTCTAAAACAGCCAGTGAACTTACACTTAACTGCTAACATAGTGGTGAATCTTACAACCAGTGATGGTGTACATATCTCTGTATGAGTACTATAAAAGATAAAAAATAAGTTATAGGCCAAAGCTTATACTTACAACTACCAATAAACAATGTAACAGGCATCAGACAATGTATTTTTGTGTTCAAACTTTCTCCGTTGAAGCTTTTAGATGTTTATAGATGTCTGGTTCTTATCAGTGACTGTAAAATGCTTCTCTATAGTTGAGCATTTTACATCAGACTACTCGGAATGACTTTGTTTACATCTCAGCAAATGAAAATTAATTATTTAGAAATTCCCCGATGCTCTGGCACACAGATAGACTGACCAGGTCCTAAACTTTACAGGGCAAAACAGGACACACAGCAATTACTGGAGTCTATATTCTCAGTTTTCAAACTAGAAGACTGCAGTTACTGTGGGAGTAGTTTCAGTTCAATCACTGATTAGTTGAAAGATACTACTGATACACACCCACACACACACAGACACATTGTGAGTGTGTGTGTGTGAGAAAGATTTCCAAACAGCCTCATTAGTGGCCTCTTCTCTGCATCCTAAATCCTCCATTGTGTCTATCCCATGATGCACTGCAAGCTGGCGATGCCCTGCGGCAGTGTCTCCCTACGGCCGGCATGTGCCAGCCTTCACCCACCTGCTCCAGGGCACCCCGTCGCCACGGAGACGCCCCTTAACCTTACTTTGGCATTTGGGCCCAAAGAGCCCGAGGCTGGTCCAAGCAGCCTGGCATCCAAGCCTGGAGCCGCTTCAGAACCAAGCCTGCAGTTCAAAGAGTTCAGTCCACTGCCATGTAGTTAAATTAGATTCAATATGCAAAAGGTCCAACTGGAGCGCTCTCAAGGGGGATGGCTTGGTTCGGCCAGGGGATTTCATCGTTGAACCTTTTTGCTCAAGCTGGCTGCAAAGAAGCGAAGAGCAAGGCTGGGCGAGGAGACAAGGTTTGTTTGTGCGTTATTTGTGAACACACCTGTGTGTCCACTTAAAGGACAATACATTCTGAATTTGCTTTTTAACATAGACAGTTTGTTTAGATTCTTAACAGAAGGATACTCTGTACAGATGCTGTGTTGTGGTGTTGTATCCTTAAACCCTAGGCTTATTATTCAGTCTTAGAATCTTAGAATATTCACCATTTTCTATTTGATAAATTCCATCAAGTTAATTGAAGCTGTGTAGTTACATTCAATATGCAGAAGGCCCAACTGGAACAAATGGCTTGGTTTGGTCTGAGGATCTCCCTACTGGATTTATTTTGCTTGAATTGCTGGCAAATAAAGGAAGAGCAGGACTGGATGAAGAGAAAAAAACCTGTTAGGCTTGCTTGAGGCATGCTATAAAATATGATGCTTTTATACCTATTGGAGCTGTATTAGGTTTATCTGGCATGATGTTATAGGGCAGTGCATGTATGTAGTGTGTATTTCTATAATGTTACAGTAATTATTGTGGAGTGAATTTAGTTCAGTATGAATTTTCAGTGTATATAGTGTTACAGTTTGACAGTAATAAGACTGAAGGATTTAAGTCCAGTGTGAGTTTGAGGTTTGTTTATTTTACAATCTGACAACAATAACTGTTTAGTGATTATAATCCAGTATGAATCAATAGTGCGTCTTTTATTACAGTCTGACAGTAAGTGTAGAGTGATTGTAATCTAGTATCAATATGCGTTTCTTGTATTTTTTACAGTATGCCAGAAACTTGGCAGTAATTTAAATCTAGTACAAAAATGAATTTTGTGTAATTTTCCAGTCTGACAATAATACTTGTGGAGTTATTTTAATCCGGTATGAACCTGCAGAGTGTGCAGTTATAAAAGTATGACAGTAATCCAGTATGAGTCTGCAGTGTGTTATAGCAGTATTACAATAATCCAGTATGAATCTGCAGTGTGTGCAGTTATAAAAGTATGACAATAATCCAGTATGAATCTGCAGAGTGTGCAGTTATAAAAGTATGACAATAATCCAGTATGAATCTGCAGAGTGTGCAGTTATAAAGTATAACAATAATCCAGTAGGAATCTGCAGTGTGCAGTTATAACAGTATGACAATAATCCAGTATGAATCTGGAGAGTGTTTAGTTATAACAGTATGACAATAATCCAGTATGAATCTGCAGAGTGTGCAGTTATGACGGTGTCATAATAATCCAGTATGAGTATGCAGAGTGTGCAGTTAGTTATAACAGTAATCACAATAATCCAGTATGAATCTGCAGAGTGTACAGTTAGATATAACAGTATAACAATAATCCAGCATGAATCTGTAGAGTGTGCAGCTATAACAGTATGACATTAATCCAGTATGAATCTGCAGAGTGTGCAGTTAGATATAACAGTATGACAGTAATCCAGTATGAATCTGTAGAGTGTGCAGCTATAACAGTATGACATTAATCCAGTATGAATCTGCAGAGTGTGCAGTTAGTTGTAACAGAAATCACAATAATCCAATATGAATCTGCAGAGTGTGCAGTTAGATATAACAGTATAACAATAATCCAGTATGAATCTGCAGAGTGTGCAGTTAGATATAACAGTATAACAATAATCCAGTATGAATCTGCAGAGTGTGCAGTTAGTTGTAACAGTAATCACAATAATCCAATATGAATCTGCAGAGTGTGCAGTTAGATATAACAGTATAACAATAATCCAGTATGAATCTGTAGAGTGTGCAGTTATAACAGTATGACAGTTATCCAGTATGAATCTGCAGAGTGTGCGGTTAGATATAACAGTATAACAATAATCCAGTATGAATCTGTAGAGTGTGCAGTTATAACAGTATGACAGTTATCCAGTATGAATCTGCAGAGTGTGCAGTTAGTTATACCAGTATAACAATAATCCAGTATGAATCTGTAGTGTGCAGCTATAACAGTATGACAGTAATCCAGTATGAATCTGCAGAGTGTGCAGTTAGTTATAACAGTATAACAATAATGCAGTATGAATCTGTAGAGTGTGCAGTTATAACAGTATGACAGTTATCCAGTATGAATCTGCAGAGTGTGCAGTTAGTTATAACAGTATAACAATAATCCAGTATGAATCTGTAGAGTGTGCAGTTAGTTATAACAGGATAACAATAATCCAGTATGAATCTGTAGAGTGTGCAGTTATAACAGTATGACAATAATCCAGTATGAATCTGCAGAGTGTGCAGTTAGTTATAACAGTATAACAATAATCCAGTATGAATCTGTAGAGTGTGCAGTTATAACAGTATGACAATAATCCAGTATGAATCTGCAGAGTGTGCAGTTAGTTATAACAGTATAACAATAATCCAGTATGAATCTGTAGTGTGCAGCTATAACAGTATGACAGTAATCCAGTATGAATCTGTAGAGTGTGCAGTTAGCTATAACAATATGACATTAATCCAGTATGAATCTGCAGAGTGTGCAGTTAAAACTGTATGACAATAATCCAGTATGAATCTGCAGAGTGTGCAGTTAGCTATAACAGTATGACAATAATCCAGTATGAATCTGCAGAGTGTGCAGTTATAAAAGTATGACAATAATCCAGTATGAATCTGCAGAGTGTGCAGTTATAA
>BRDA01060449.1:0-10000 GCA_036984385.1 Crenuchus spilurus
AGAGTGAGACAGAAAGAGAGAGAAGAGACTTAGAGTGAGAAAGAAATACAGAGAGGAGAGACAGAGTGAGCCAGCGAGACAGAAAGAGAGAGAGAGGAGAGACTGAGTGAGACAGTGAGACAGAAAGAGAGAGAGAGGAGCGACTGAGAGTGAGACAGTGAGACAAAAAGAGAAAGAGGAGAGACTGAGTGAGAGAGTGAGACAGAAAGAGAAAGAGAGGAGTGAAAAATGGACTGAGAAAGTGACACAAAGAGAGCTAAGAGAGACTGAGAAAGACTGTGAGACAGAGAGAGACAGACAGAGTGAGAAAGCAAGACAGGCAGAGATGCAGAGAGGGAGACACAGGCAGATAAGAGACAGACAAAGAGAGACCTGTTATTAGTACTATTGTCCTGTAAAAGCTTCTGCTGACTGTAAAAGAACAGAAAAAGCTTTCATGCGTCATCAGTCCTCATCACAGTGGCTCTATCTCAGATTAGGGCTCAGATTAAATTGGGGCTAAATTACAGAGTCCAGCTGCAGATTAAAGACAGCCTCACAGAGTCTCAGTGCTCTTTTCACTGCAGGGAAAACAGCTGAGTCATGGCAGGGATTTAAAGTGAAGGTGGGACAAAAGGAGGAGAGAGAACAGCAGAGCGAAACCTGGAATGCTTGATGGAAATAACTGGGTGACCATCAGAAAGATACAACCTTAAACCCAACACATACAAACAGTCATCAGATCAGTATAAAACAAGCTGAGAGCAGATTCTAAACTTCACATTTGTGTTTGTAAGGTATTGTTTACACCTTTACATTGTTTTTGATTGTAAATGTGCATTTAATTCATCATATAACTGTAATTATGTAATGTAAGTAGAATTAGCCAAATAACAATAATAAATCAAGAGTTTTAAGGGTTAAAATCTAATTTCACTAAATCCTGTTTACTTCAGTTCTGGGCTGCTGTATTTGTATGACTGTAATCAGAAGTAACCATTAAAACATGATTGATACTTTGCTAAAAACAATAAAATAAAATAAAATAAAATAAAAGCCAATTTGATTGGGTGCTTGTATCTCTGGTGTGATGTGCTCACTGTAAAAAGCTCTGCTGAATAAAGTATCATTTCTGATTCATACATTACTGTATTAGAAATAATCTGTTGTTACCTTAGCAACACATGGTGAACAGTGTGCGTCACACAAGAGCATTAAATAGATCTGAATCAAGTGAAATAATTCAGTGATTCAGGAGAGCAGCATGTGAAGCATTAGCAGCCGATACACAGAGCTACTCATACACAGTGGAACCTCGGTTTTCATCATTAATCTGTTCTAAAGTGTCTGATGAGAACCAAAATTAACATCACTGAAACAATATTTCCCATAAGAGATCATGTCAATCCAGTTAATCCATTACAGACACTCCAAATATAAACAAAAAATACATTTTACATAGAGTAACTATAGTTTTACACAAAGAACACAACGAGAAATAAATACAAAAGACTGAAAAATGAAAAGAGAATGAAATGGATAAATGAACATTTAACATCATTGAGAAACAATGAGAACCAAAGCCAAGAATGAACAATGGACACATGGGTGGATGCTTTGTTTTCGCTAAATTGGTGGCGAGTCACATAGGCTGTTTGCCATCAACAGCCGGGGCAAAAAAATTGGCAGTGCTCTCTCTGGGCGGGTAGATGTTGCTCTCTCTCCCTGTCACTCTCACATTGCAATGTCCGCTAGCTCAGGCATCTACTGATTGGTCCATTCGGAGCTGGGATTCCTGTGCTTTCCTCCAAGCACGTTGGCTCCCCAGTGGCGGTGTATCAGTGGTACTTCAAAAAGAGGTGGTGGCTGCATCACACACAACGGAGGAGGCTTGTGCTTGTCTTCACCCTCCTAGAGTCAGGAACAGTGCAGAGTGATGGGGAGAGGCCTAACAAGGGGGATGGGCTAATTGGCTGCTACTACATTGGGAAGGGGATAAAAATTGGCAAAAAAAAAAAAAAAAAAAAAAATACATTAGACAAGCAATCAGTCATCACTATTCTTGTTACGCTTCATGAATGGGGTTAACCTCCCCTTTAAAAAGAACATTTTATAAATATCTAAACTATTGTTCTTAAATGACTATCAGACACAAACCCCAGTCTGAGTATGTTATGAACTGTATCAGAGCACAGAGCTACGGTACAGCAAGCCTGAATCAGGCCCCATATCACTCTTCAAATAATCCTACTCCACATAATCTAACCTCATCATTTTACAGAGAAGGTCATGATTCAACACCCCCCCCCAAACCATCCTCGCTGATCTCTGAATAATCTCACAATAATCCATATCTCAGAACATCCCAACAGCACTGAGCATAATAATGTGCTACTGTGGTTCAAAGCATCAAATGTCCCAAACATTGTTTTGTGTTTCCGGCTTGAAAACCCAGATTTTACATAATGATGATCCTGGTAATGAACGGATGCAGGTAAACAGTAAACCTTTGCAGGGCAAATGAAACTACAGGAGTGGAGCAGAATGAATATACAGTGAGGAAAATAAGTATTTGAACAACCTGCGAATTTGCAAGTTCTCCCACTTAGAAATCATGGAGGGGTCTGAAATGTTCATCTTAGGTGCATGTCCACTGTGAGAGACATAATCTAAAAGAAAAAATCTGGAAATCACAATGTATGATTTTTTTAATAATTTATTTGTGTGTTACTGCTTCAAATAAGTATTTGAACACCTGCCAATCAGCAAACATTCTGGCCCTCAAAGACCTGTTAGTCTGCTTCTAAAAAGTCCACCTCCACTCCACTTATTATTCTAAATTAGAAGCACCTATTTGAGGTCGATAGCTGCATAAAGACACCTGCCCACCCCACACTATCAGTAAGACTCCCAACTACTAACATAGCTAAGACCAAAGAGCTGTCCAAAGACAACAAAGACAAGATTGTAAACTTCCACAAGGCTGAAAAGGGCTACGGGGCAATTGCCAAGCAGCCTGGTGACAAAAGATCAACTGTTGGAGCAATTATTAGAAAATGGAAGAAGCTAAACATGACTGTCAATCTCCTTCTGACTGGGGCTCCATGCAAGATCTCACCTCGTGGTGTATCAATGATCCTAAGAAAGGTGAGGAATCAGTCCATAACTAGTACACAGTGTTTGAAGGATGAACAATGATGAGTACCATCCCAAAAACACCATCCCTACTGTGAAACATGGGGGTAGAAGCATCATGTTTTTGGGGTGTTTTTCTGCACATGGAAGAGAACGACTACACTGTATTAAGGAGAGGATGACCAGGGCAATGTATTGCGAGATTTTGGGGAACAACCTCCTTCCCTCAGTTACAGCATTGAAGATGGGTCGTGGCTGGGTCTTCCAACATGAAGAAGCATATCAAGGTTCTGGAGTGGCCTAGCCTGGTCTCCAGACGTAAACCCTATAAAATATCTTTGGAGGGAGCTCAAACTCCATGTTTCTCAGCGACAGCCCAGAAACCTGGCTGATCTGGAGAAGATCTGTGTGGAGGAATGGGCCACAATCTCTGCTGCAGTGTGTGCAGACCTGGTGAAAAACTACAGGAAACGTTTGACCTCTGTAAAGGCTACTGTACCAAATATTAACATTGATTTTCACAGGTGTTCAAATACTTATTTGCAGCAGTAACACACAAATAAATTATTAAAAAATCATACATTGTGATTTCTGGATTTTTTCTTTTAGATTATGTCTCTCACAGTGGACATGCAGCTAAGATGAACATTTCAGACCCCTCCATGATTTCTAAGTGGGAGAACTTGCAAATTCGCAGGGTGTTCAAATACTTATTTTCCTTACTATACATGTATTCAGTGGGGAAAAATGTATTTGGTCAGCCACTGATTGTGCACGTTCTCCTACTTAGAAAGATGAGAGAGGTCTGTAATTTTTATCGTCGCTACACTTTAACTATGAGATACAAAATGAGACAGTTGTAGGGCAACTCAAATAAGGGAGCATTTTTCCCGACGTTTATTTATATGTGAGGTTATGTATGAAAAACAGTCCTATTTCATGGCACATGTCCATTTTCAACTTCTCTTTATCCAGATATTTAAATACACACTATATCTTCTATATCTAGTCTTCACACAATGTGATTGTGCAATCTCTACCAATCGGGAGAGGTGTGTTAGGTAAAAAACATCCACTAGAGGTCACTGGAAATGTAACATTTTTTTGTCTGAATATAAACAAGCAATGCTTTGTAGCCAAACCACAAGGAATAACCTGGATCAGATGCTGAGAAAACATTAGTGGTGTTACACCACCACACACATGAGTTTAGTGTTTAAAAAGTTAACAATATTAGCAGCTTTTTGTTTTTGTATTTGTAGTTTATACAAATTACAGGTTAAGACTGATGTACACAGTAAATCTGCCAGTGTTAAATCAACACTATTAGAGTTAAATTAACACTGAGAGTGTTGCATTTTGACACCCTCAGTGTTAATTTAACTCTAATAGTGTTGATTTAACACTGGCAGATTTACTGTGTAAATGATCTCTGTTCTGATTGATCATGTGGACCTGTTAACGTTGAAGAAGCCACTCTAGCTGAGTTGTGAAGGAGCATGAAGCTCACTCAGGCTGATTATATTTAGGAGAGTTTGCAGAACATTGTAGTTATTATCTGAAGCTGTAAAAATCTTGTAAAGGCTGTTTACACATATTAGAGCATGTAGACGTCAGTCAGACTGTTACTGTCAGCAGCAGCTCCAAGAACTTTTTCTAAAAACTTTCTCTTAAAAATTCAGGTTTATTTTCTACTCTTTTGTAATCAGTAATGAAGCTTTTAATCCTGTTCTCTCCTGAGGGACACGGAACTCAACATCTCTCTCTCTCTTTTTTCATCTCTTTCTTCTTCTACAGTACTGTATCTCTCTTTATATCTCTCAGTCTTTCCCCCTCCATCTCCCTCTCTTTCTCCTTGCCTCTCTCTGTCTTTCTCTCTCTATTTCCCCCTGTGATTTCTACCTTCTCTCTCTTCTCCCATTCTCTCTGTCTTTCACCCTGCATCTCTTTCTCTCTCTCATCCTATATCTCTCTCCCATTACCTCTCTTTCTCCTCTCTGTCATTCTCTCTACCTGTCTTTCTCCCTCTATTTCTCTCTCTCTCTACCTCTCCGTCTTTCTCCCTCCATCTCGCTCTTTCTCTCTCTTTCACATTCTTTCTTTCTACCCATCTTTCTATCTGTCTGTCTTTCCTCCTCCATCTCTTTCTCTATCTCTCTCATTGTCTTTCTTCCTCGTCTCAGTGTTTCTCCCTCCATTGCTCAATATTTCTCTCTCTCATTCTCTTTTTTACATCTCTCACTTTCTTCTCCCATCTCTCTCTTTATATCTCTCCCTCTTTCTCTCTCTATTTCATCCTGTGATTTCCACCTTCTCTCTCTTTTCCCATTCTCTGTCTTTCTCCCTCCATCTCTCTCTCTCTCTCTCTCTCTCAGTCTGAAGTCAAAAGAAAGAAGATGTCATGGCACTCATTAAAGATTTAAAGAGACTGGCAGTCTCATCATCCAGCAGAATAACAGTTATACTGAGAATTAGAATTTAATGAAGACTTTACAAATGAAGATGACTTCACACAGAACCGAGACCCTCAACACCCTGAACATCTCAAACTCAATTAACATTTCTGATGACCCCTTATCCACTGTGACACAGGGCGCTTAAGGCAAATGTAATTTAATTCATTTACAGCTGACAGGACCAGACGTTTACATCCTGATACTTATTTTCACTCATCACATTTTATTTTGAGTGTGTGTGTTTTCAGTGTTTGCGCTGTTTGGGCTTGTTGGATTCTTGTCAAGGCTGTCAAGATCTGTAGCCACGGCCCACACACACACACACACACACACACACACACACACACACACACACACACACACACACACACACACACACACACACACACACACACACACTGAAGCTCCTACTGTCATTTATCTCAATTTATTTCAAATCTTAAAAACACTTCTACAAACTGAGATATATAACAATTTCTGTGTGTGTGTGTGTGTGTGTGTCATGGCTACAGCTCTCCAGCAGCCTTCAGCCCTGACAAGAGTGGAATCCAGTCAACCAAACTAACACAAACACTGATAGAGAAAACACACACACACAAAATAACCCTAAACACTGGTAAATATATATGCACAAGCATACACTTGATGCCAACCTGGGCTCAACTTTGGGAAGTCTGTTGACTGAAGTTGGTGTGCAGCTTGCATGCTTTTACTAGCCTACATTTTGTACACCTTTACTATAATAAAAAAATCACGTTTCTAATACGACCAGTTCTTTATGGCTCATTTTTGTCACCTAAGGAAACGTAAACATCAGTGTCTTTAGAACAGTAACAAAAACATCTTCATTAACATCATAGCAGCAGTTTCTGATTATTTGTACTCATATCTGCTGTGATTCTATAGATTTCTGCTGTTTCCGGTGGTTTTCTGCTGAATTCTTCAACAAACTCAAGTTAGCTTCTATTTGAATTTCCCGTTCCACCTTAAGTGATGCAGCAGGACAGAGAACACTTAATCCTTATTGGCTGAAATTTTCCTACTGAAAAGGGGGCGGGGTCAGTAAAGAACAGGCACTCAATCTGGTGGTTATGAATAAAGCTGTTTAAAAAGATCCTCTTAGGCACATTTCTCTCTGTATTCTTCTTGAGTGACTACACACACACACACACACACACACATACTAGTGCATTGAGCAGCCACTTGCTGCAGTGCCCGGGGAGCAGTTTGTAGTTATGTGCCTTGCTCTTGGGCACTTCAGTCATAGATTTCTCAGTTCAGTTCAGGGGATCGAATCAGCAACCACTCACCTCCCAAACCCGCTTCATTGAAATTTGGTAACCTTAAAAAATGCTCAGAATTGATTCTTGAATTAAAATGTATCAAGTAGAAATATAATTTAATGTAAAGAAATGAATGTAATTTAAAGTCTGCAGTTAACTAAACCTGATGCAGGCAGTGCTTTGGTTGCAGGAGAAGACTGCTCATGTGAAAACTGCCAGGTTTTACAGTTTACAGTTGAGGCATTTAGCAGACGCTTTTATCCAAAGCGACTTACAATTGGGGGTTAGGTGCCTTGCTCAAAGGCACTTCAGTAGTGACCTGCCCGGGGATTGAACTGGCGACCTTCAGGTCACCAGACCAGATCCTTAACCACTAGGCCAGAGCTGCCCCCTATACAGGTTTTATACAGTATATGTCAGATTTTGAAATGTGTGTCAGTCAATTTGGCTTTTTACATTCAGGTCAACCCACCTGTCAATCAAATACGCCAACTGACGAAGCCCCAAAGAGCATCCTCCTTATTTTAAAGCGGGAGACATGTCTTACATTGGCATTGATCTGTTTAATATGATCTGGATGCAGCCATAACTATGCCTGTTTAAAATTCCAAATGTTTCTTTCACTGCTTTCACTTCCATGACTTTTCTCATCTTACGCTAAGACTGGGGGGACAATGCCTCCTTAATGTAGATACTGAGGCACCTATGATCACACTCACACTGTACAAGTGAAAGGTGTGTGTGTGTGTGTGTACGCGTGTGTGTGTGTGTGTGTGTGTGTGTGTACGCGTGTGTATGCATGAGAGAGAGAGAGAGAGAGAAAGAGAGACTATATATTTTATGGAATAATTGACCAGAGGAAAGAGGAAGACCAGAGAACCTGGCAGCCCAGGGATGAGAGAACCGGCAGTGTAATAAAGATGGAAGCAGAGACACTTTTACTCTTTCGCAGTAAAACATCAGCTGATAGGAGAAGAAAATAACATTTGGGAAAAGACACAGACAGAGAGAAAGAGATGGAGCGAGAGACTCAGACAGAGATAAAAGGAGAAGAGATATCTTGCCACACTGAGAAGATATTCCACAATGTGTGTTTGTGTGTTAGTGACAGTTACATCATTCTTAATTTGTGTATCAAAGAACACACTCACAGTCAAACACACACACACACATACACCTAACCCTGCTGATTCAGCGGGTACCAGAGGACAGTCGAGGCAGATGTGTGTGTTATGACTGATTATGTTACAATGCCCTCAGTTTCTCTCTCTATGATCAGCAGAGTTCCACAGTGTGAGACCTGCTTTAGCTGACCACGTATCCCAGCCTCCATCAGACCCACCACACTGTCCAGTCCCACTCTTAGTCCAGTAAGCACACTGATCATTTCACACAGAGAAACTATAAACAACAAACAGTCCTGATAACACTGAGGCAAACATTAAACACTGTCAATACTGGAGAGCTTAGATATTCATCCAGAAATCATATTTACATATTTTTCCATTTAACTCACAGATACTCAATCAGCCAAGAAACGTCTGAAGCCCACATTTCATGACATGCTAATGTGACTGCACACAATGGAATTTGACCTCTGCATACAGCTCATCTGTGCAGTGAAACACACACACTAGTGAACACACTAGGCTGTGTACATGGGCCTGAAGTGGTGGGCAGACCTATCCACTGTGCCCGGGGAGCAGTTGGGGTTTAGGTACATTGCTCATGGGCAACTTCAGTCACGTGCTCTCTGGGGATTGAACCAGTGACCTTCTGGTCACATGACCAGATCCCTAACCAGCAGACCACGGCTGGTCCTGCAAACGTCTCAATAACCCTTAGAAGTCATTTACATTTACATTTCAGGCATTTAGAAGACGCTTTTATCCAAAGCGACTTACAATTGGGGGTTAGGTGCCTTGCTCAAGGGCACTTCAGTTATCAGAAGTGTTAATGATAATAATGATTAATGTAATCAAGCCAATAATGCTCAAAGTACAAACGTAATCAACATCACCTTTGTGTTTGTCAGTACAGAACATTTGTTGTACTTTATTTTCATCTAAATTTGATGAAGTTATTATGTTATTATGTTGACCTGAATGACATTTTACAAAACAAGATGTTGTCTGTCGGACAGAGCAGATACATCTATTTAAATCAACGGTTCATTCCACACCTGCTGTTCTAGATATGCATCTTATGCCCATCAAAACACCAGCCTTTGTGACTTTGTTGGTTATGTGACAGGTAAGTGCCATACAGATCTGCAGTTAAACTATATTTATTACTAAGATATTAAGTCCAAGCAAAACTGCTCTTTTTGTTATTAAGTTTTAAACTTAGTAGTAAGGAAGTATACATGTCAATAACGTCAGATGTTCCTAAAGCCACTGACTCACTCTGCTGTGGTGATAAATGAAGCCCTTTAAACAACAGATTAAAGGACACTGATTGGTTAAATTTCTGTTGCCATGTGTGTATCTTGTGTCAGCAGGTCAGTGATTGGCTGCTGCTTCTCTGACTGGCTGATATTTCTGTCACCTCAGAAGAGAGAGAGAGAGAATGGACCAGGAAGCTAATTTCCCCCAAATATTTCATACATTACATGTCATTGTTTATGTTTAGAACATACATATTTAAACTATGTAGGTACCAAATTTTGGTTTTTGTACTGTATTTAAATGAAAATATAAAAACTATTTCCACCAGGGAGGGCAGCACCTTGCTGTGGGCAAGACAGTACACTATGACATTTTAAGTCTTATTTTAGGAAAGCTGTCAACAGTGTGTCCTTTCACTATTTGTTTACATTGAATTAAAAATTAATGCTGTGCTTTTGAGAATTAATACAGTATCACAAATATATATATCAATATTATCTTACACCCCTGAATATGTAGTATATAATGTTACTGTAAACTGAAAAAGAACATGCTCATATAAAAAACAAGAGTAAATACTGCAAAAGACAATATATAAAGTATTGTATATACAACATAATCCTATTGCTGTATCTCTAAAGATGAGAATTTTGAGAAAATTGAATTGAAAATTGAAAAAGAAAATGGTCATATTTTGTATACATTACACATAATGTGACATTTCAAGCCTGTTTTGTTTTAATGTTATATATAGTATAGA
>BRDA01060449.1:11212-22854 GCA_036984385.1 Crenuchus spilurus
AGAGAGAGAGAGAGACAGGGAGAGCGAGAGAGACAGTGAGTAGAGAGAGTGAGAGAGAGACAGAGAGAAAGCAAGAGCAAGAGAGACACAAAGAGAGTGACAGAGAGAGCGAGAGGGACAGAGAGAGAGAGAGACAGAGAGAGAGAGACAGAGAGAGAAAGAGAGATGGAGAGAGAGAGAGAGAGAGAGAGATAGAGAGAGAAAGAGAGAGAGAAAGAGAGATGGAGAGAGAGAGAGAGAGAGAGAGACAGAGACAGAGAGAGAAAGAGAAAGAGAGATGGAGAGAGAGAAACATACGGAGGGAGACACAAAGTTGAGAAACAGAAAGAGGGGGGGGGAATCAAGAGACAGAGAGATAGAAAGAGAAAGAGACAAAAAGATAGAGGGAGAGAGAAACAAAGCGAGACCGAAAGATACAAAGAGAATGAGAGACAAACAGGGAGAGAAAGAGAAAGTGAGAGAGAAGAGGTGGGAGTCGAGAGACAGCAAGAGAGACACAGAGAGACAGAGAGCGAGAAAGAGAGAGGGAGACAGTTAGAGAGAAAGAGGGAAAAAGAGTTTGTGAGAGATAGAGCTCATTGCAAATGGAGGTGTCCCAATTTATGAAATTAATGGACAAAGTGGAGGCAAAGTTCACCAAGTTCATCCATCCATCTATCCATCTTCTTAATCGCTTAATCCTGGTCAGGGTCACGGTGATTCCCCATACCCTTCATTGGGCGCTGGGCAAGGCACTCTACTATTTTAGTGAAACCCAGGACAGTGCACCAATCCATCACTGGGCACTCAGAGAAATACAAACACTTACACCAGGACAATTTACAGTAACCAATTCACCTGACACCCATGTATTTGGACTGTGTGAGGAAACCAGAGACCCACCGCGTTCATTCATTACAAATAATGGGAAACCTCAAAGGCTATCAACCTGCTATACCCCAGCTGCTGGCCTATTAAAAAGCTTCAGGGACCCGAGTGGCTTATTGGACTAACTTGCTGTAGCAATGATGTGAGGATCATAAGTTTGAATCCCAAGTCATGCTGCTTGTCATCAGCAAAAATTGGCAGTGCTCTTTCTGGGCGGGTAAGATGGCACCCTCTCCCCAACACTACTGAGTAATATTGGCTGAATCAGGCATCTGCCAGGCGATCCATCAGAACTGGGAATCCTGCGCTTTCCTCTGAGCACACTGGCTGTTTGGTGGCGATGTATTGGCTTCTGTTTGAAAAGAGGCGGAGCTTGACTTCACATGCATTGGAGGAGGCCTGTGTTAGTCTGCTCCCTCCTACAGTCAGAGACATTGCAAGTGATAGGGAGAGTCAAACAAATGGGTGGATTGTTTGGCTACCAAACACCCTGGGGAGACAATCAGGTAAAAAACCTTTAAAAAACTGCAGTCTAATCTGCATGGACTCTACAAAACCTTAAATGATGACGTGGTACCTGGCACTAAGACATGAAGTCAGGTAAGTTGGGAGTCGAAGTCACTAAGGACTGAACTTGTTCCAGCACATCTAACAGATGCAGATCAGATTAAGATGTAGAGAATTTGGAGGCCACTGTCTGTAGGCACCACTGTGGACTGAGAGTTTCTCACAAGACTTGTTTTTTCAGAGATGGCCATGGTGAGCTGGCCCTCGGATCTTTATACCTGCCCATTTCTCAAACATCCAGTATAGAGTATGAGAACCAACTGTTTACTTAATGTCTAATACATCCCAGACCTTGATGTGTGTCATTGTTATGAGACACTCAAAATTATTTGCTTCATCATAAAGTTCTGTTCGGTCCAATTCAAGTCCAGTCTTATCTTAGCCTGATATAATCTAAACGTAATGACTAAGTGTTTTTAATGCAATAATCAAACAGTAAACACAAATGTTAAGTGTGGAGCACTTTATAAGACCATAAAAACAAAGAGCAGATAAGAACAACTGAAACCTGACCAAAACAGTAGCAGTGACTCCTGAACGGAGCTTGGCTCTGGATGACCTCCGTTAAAGAAATGATTCACTCAAACTCATATTTACATATTTTACCACTTACACCTATCGATCAGCCAAGACGTTCAGAGTTTAGAACTGCAAGGTTAATGTTGCTATCATATACTAGAACTTTACAGTCATCTAAATTAGCCCAGTCAGCACCAAAGCACTCACCAACCTGCTTCAACCATATCCAGATCTTTATTAAGGCCTCAGGAGTTAGGTGGTTTAGGACACAGTCTGACTTACTGTGAGCTTTAAAAAATAACAAAAAACTTAGGAGCTCAATTCTGCACCATATTGAACATTTTAGTGATGTTGTCACACAAGTACAGATAAATCAGACCCATGTTCAGTCTCCTACCAGTCCTGCTGCTGTCTGAAGTAGTTTTATTCATTTTTATAGTTCACACTCCAGCTTTGTAGTAGCCTGTGAGACCTTAATTAACATCTAAATGCAGTTTCAATACGTTGGGAGAAGTTTGAAAATGATTTTTTGGAAACAACTTAGTAAAGTTCTAAACTTAACCACTTAAACAGCCTGGGCTCACCAGTGACAACAATTCATCCAGAGGTTCATTTCATTCTTAATTTTCTAACATTTTTAAATATTTTGTCCTGACAATGAAAGATTTTAGTTCAAATAAACCTTAAATGTGTGTTTAAAAATGTTGAAAAAACATTTTACCTTAAATCCTTTACTGATGTTTAAGTAAATCCCAAACAGAACAGAGCACTCAGGTTCTGTCCTGCTGAAGTGTGACCTCTTGTGACACAAATCTGAACCTCAAGATGAACCTACATAAAGTCCCTTCAGTGCTGTGCAGCCTGAAAACAATGTTTTTAGGATAAAAATCTAAAAGCGCTAACATTTTGTAAGCCTTTTTATATTAAAAATCACAAAACACATTTCTGCTCATTTGAAGGACTCTTACAAAACATTTAGCAATTTCTTTCATGCAGCTGCTGTATAAAAACCTTAAGATTTGGACATGCTGTTTCAGTCACAAAATCCTAAAAAATATATACTGTAGTGAATTGATGAGCTCATGACAAATATGTTTTGAGGGAAGTGGAAAAATAAGTAAATATAATTTCTGAGTGAATAATTCTTTTCACTTTCTGTTAACACACACATGACTGTGTCAGTGTGTAATGTATTGGCTCTGGTGCAGGTCATAGGGAACAGTGACCCTGGAGAAAAACTGGGCTCAATTTAACACACACCTACAGTCGTTTAGACAACAGACTTCAACCAAAACACATTATGAATCAATGAATGAATGAATGTTACACTTATATAGTGCCTTTCTAATAGCTCAGGATACTTTACAATTAACACAATCCTTTTACACATTAAAAACTCAAACACACACACACACACAGGTCAGAAGTGACAGACAATCACACACAACGTCTCAAACAGAAGCGACTGTCCACCTGGGTGCCAAGCATATCTGAGCTTATACACACAGATATACACATTCACTCACACACACCAGGCTCATTTAAAAAAGCCAATTCACCTGATCTGTATGTTTTTGGACTGTGGGAGGAAACTGGAGACCCTGGAGGAAACTCTCGCAGACACAGGGAGAACATGGAAACTCCACCCAGATGGGAATTTGAACCCAAGACCTCAACCCTGAGAGTGAATGTGCTAACCATCAAACCCCAGCGCCCCATTCAAATTAGTGTAGTCTGGTTTGAAATGTGTTTAATATTTTATATTTTTTATCACTCTCAGATCTTCCAGGAGAGGTGGGACACCTGGGAAGTGGGTACACTGACTGAGCATTGGGCAGCCACCAGCTACACTACCTGTCAAAAGTTTTAGAACACTCCAATTCTTCCAGTTAAACTTTAGACACAAAGCAGCACCTTTGTCAGATATAACAGCTGAACACACTCGTGACTTTCTTTCTACAACAGACATCAAATATTCTTCAGACAGTTCTTCACTAATCTGATGCAGAACGTCACATAAATGTTGGCACTTGTAGGTTTGCTTTGCTTTTCACTTCATCCCAAATCAGCTGGATGGGGTTTAAGTCTGGAGACTGTGCTCCACTCCATGTTTTCAAGCTGACCATCTTGTTGTTTTTCCTGAGGTAGTTCTGGTAGAGTTTGGACTTGTGTTTTGGGTCATTATCTTACTGTAGGATGAACCCCTGATGAACGAGGTGCATACCAGAAACATTTAACTGTTCTTTTGACTAGTAGTGTATGGTGCCCAGGTAGCAGTTGGAGGGAGCTCAAGGGCACTTCAGCCATGGATGTTTGAGGGAGGGGAAAGCACAGCTCATTTACAGCCCCTCTTAAGGGGACCTAATTAGCAACCATTTTGGTGCCAAGCCTGCTTCTCTAGGCCATGGCAAAGGAACTTCACTTTACTGCATTAACAATACAGTCAGTCTGCAATTCACGTAAACTGTTTACTAACTCACTAACAATGCTACAGCTGAGAGGCAGCAGGAGATGAGATGTATTTTGGATCTAAATGTTTATAAATGTTGTTGTTCAACTGAACTAGATGATTTATTAGTATAATGTCCATTCTCCAGAATGTGATGTCACAATATGATGCACTGTTACACACATTTTGGTTACACTTCTACATAATGTTACGTTTTGATCTCAGTTTTTAAATGTATACTGGCTTCAGCATCAACATCTATGTGCATGAAAAACATCAGATATTAGCCCCAAACTAGTACATCCCTAAAGCAGCTGCCAAAACTTCAGCAGGCTTTGAGTAAAAGAAACTCTTCACATGCTGAATTCCCTACAGACATGATGAGCAGCAGCACATCCCAGCCAGTACCAGCAGTGAAAATGAAGATAAAAATGAAATGTTTTCTTCTTTGGTCCAAAAAAAGCCAAATAAAATTCCAAAATGAGAGGCATGACCAACTGCAAAGCAGTCAAGCAGCTGGACCAACAGAGCAAAAGTAAACCCCAAAACAGGAATTAGGAACTAATGTGAAAGGAAGCAGCTGAACTGAAGAAAACCTTTGTGGACATCCCTTAACATGAACGCCTTCAGCTACTTTATGTTGCCCTCGTTGCTGACACAGATCTGCAAATGCACACACACAGCTTGTCTAGTCCCTGTAGAGAAGTACTGCCAATACAATAAGACTCTCTGGAGCAGATAAACATGAACCAATTGGCACATATCTAATGCCAAGAATGTGCAAGAGGGCTATGGAGACCTGGAACTGTGTTTTCTGGATTGATGGCGCTCAAAGCAGCATTTTTAGGATAAGGTGGTGGTGGTGGTGATCATCCAGCATCCTGACTTCAGTAATGTTCTTGTCACTGAAAGTAGAAAGCCTTCCCCGAACCGTAGAGACAGTTACTCCATCAAAAGCTGCAAAAACTACTTTTAATACCCTTTAGTTCAGAAAAAAAACAATGACTGAGCAAGTGTCCCAATACATTTACTTGTTTATGTAATACTGGCATTTCAAAACAGCTAGAAACGTCCAAATTTCACTTTAGCAAAGTGTGAGGGAAAGCAAAGGTCAGTGTTGTTGCACACAAAAATGACAAATCTCTCAAGATAGAGCATCTACAGTAAATGCATGTAACCAAAGCTATGTGCTGCTGATATCTGCTGAGTAACAGTAGACAGCAGCAAAGCCAGCTCTCGTCATCTCCGGTTCAGTGAGGATCTGCTGATTCGCCTGCTCTAAAATGCCTTACTGATGCTGCCCATACGACCCAGTGTCTCACACAAATGCTTCAGTGAAACATCTAAATGTGGAACTGAAATGTGAGAACAGAAAACAGCACATAAAAGACTTCTGTAATTTTATGATAAATCCTTTAGTTTCAAAACAATTCTTGTACCTCATTTGGACAATGAGTATATTATATATTACATGTTATATGACATATTAGTCCTCACATAATGTATAAGAATATAAACTTCACTTTGAGGCATTTATTCTACAAAAAGTAAAAAATATCCCTGCAGTGTCATACAAAGTTGTTGAGAATGATCTTATGTCTTGTTCTGAGTGAATTAAATGCATTGCCACTGAAGCAAGACATTCTCTTAACTTCTTCTTTTCTTTCACATCCAACATAGACACGCCCACTAAATTAAGACCGGACAATCGCTAATCACATTCAAAATAGACACGCCCACTTAATTAAGACCGGACAACCACTAACCACATCCAAAATAGACACACCCACTAAATTAAGACCGGACAACCACTAACCACATCCAAAATAGACACACCCACTAAATTAAGACTGGACAATCACTAATCACATTCAAAATAGACACGCCCACTAAATTAAGACCGGACAACCACTAACCACATCCAAAATAGACACGCCCACTAAATTAAGACCGGACAATCACTAACCACATTCAAAATAGACACGCCCACTTAATTAAGACCGGACAATCACTAACCACATCCAAAATAGACACGCCCACTTAATTAAGACCGGACAATCACTAACCACATCTAAAATAGACACGCCCACTAAATTAAGACCGGACAATCACTAACCACATCTAAAATAGACACGCCCACTAAATTAAGACTGGAGAATCACTAACCACATCTAAAATAGACACGCCCACTAAATTAAGACCGGACAATCGCTAACCACATCCAAAATAGACACGCCCACTAAATTAAGACCGGACAATCACTAACCACATCAAAAATAGACACGCCCACTAAATTAAGACCGGACAATCACTAATCACATTCAAAATAGACACGCCCACTAAATTAAGACCGGACAATCACTAACCACATCTAAAATAGACACGCCCACTAAATTAAGACCGGACAATCACTAACCACATCCAAAATAGACAAGCCCACTAAATTAAGACCGGACAATCACTAACCACATCAAAAATAGACACACCCACTAAATTAAGACTGGACAATCACTAATCGCATCCAAAATAGACACACCCACTAAATTAAGACTGGACAATCACTAATCACTTCCAAAACAGACACGCCCACTAAAGCAAGACGAGACAATTACTAATCACATTCAAAATAGACACGCCCACTATCACTAATCACATCCAAAATAGACACGCCCACTAAATCAAGACCAGACAATCATTAATCACATTCAAAATAGACATAGTCACAACATTGAGAACAGTCAATCACTAACCGTATCTAATACAGACACACCCACCACAACAAGGTCAGTCAATCACTAAGAGAGTCCAACACAGACATATCTGGCACACAGATCAACCAATCACTGACTGTATCTAAAGATACACCTGACTGTTACAAACTTACCACATCCAAAACAGCCAATCACTGAACCCTGGTCTACCCAGAAACACCTCTACACTTCCCAGCCAATCCCTGAAGCTGTACACTAAACATGGAGCGGCCCATCTGTAACCCTGGCTAAGATCCCAGGTAAACTTAGTGTTACTATGGGTGGAAAGGAAAACACATGCACAACTGTGCCGTTGGCTTCAAAACATCTGGGTCAATACACAGATGATGTGGTAAAGTGAAAGGTCAGAATTCCAAACTGTTTACGACACTAAAGAACATTTCAGAGAAAATAAAATGAAACCTTAAACACAGCCATGCTATCTTGCTTATCAGTCCAAACCCAAAACCACACTGCAGATCAGATTAAGTAAGCTCTCACAATGTGTGTGAACATTAGAGCTGGTGTGTTAAGCTGTGGTGGTGTGCAGTAGGGAAAATAAGTATTTGATATACTGCCGATTTTGCAAGTGTTCCCACCTACAAAGAATGGAGAAGTCTGTAATTTTTATTGTAGGTACACTTCAACTGTGAAAGACAGAATGTAAAAAAATCAAGAAAATCACACAGCATGATTTTTTAATAATTAATTTGCATTTTATTGCATTAAATAAGTATTTGATACAATAGCAAAACAGAACTTAATATTTGGTACAGAAACCTTTGTTTTCAATTACAGAGGTCAGACGTTTCCTGTAGTTCTTGACCCTGTTTGCACACTTCAAATGGACCTGGACCTGTGCTAGCATGAGCATGGCAACCTTGCATGCCCTGCAGGATTTTAAACCATGACGCTATAGTGTGTTACTAATGGTCCTCTTTGAGACTGTGGTCCCAGCTCTTTTCAGGTCATTGACCAGGTCCTTCTGTGTCGTTCTGGGCTAATTTCTGACCTTTCTCAAAATCATCTTTACCAAACAAGGCGAAACCTTGCATGGAGCTCCAGGCCAATGAAGATTGACAGTCATCTTGCGTTTCTTTCCCAGTTGTTGCCTTCTCACCAAGCTGCTTGCCTATTGTCCTGTAGCCCATCCCAGCCTTGCGTGGGTCTACAATTTTGTCCCTGGTGTCCTTAGAAAGCTTTTTGGTCTTGGCCATGGCGGAGAGATTGGAGTGTGATTGATTGAATGTGTGGACAGGTGTCTTTTATACAAGTAGCAAGTTCAAGCAGGTGCGATTAATACAGGTAATGAGTGCAGAATAGGAGGGTTTCTTAAAGAAAAACTATCAGGTCTGTGAGAGCCAGAATTCTTGCTGGTTGGTCGGTGATCAAATGCTTATTTCATGCAATAAAATTCAAATTAATTATATCAAAATCATATAACGTGATTTTCTGGATTTTTTTAGATTCTGTCTCTCACAGTTGAAGTTTACCTAAGATAAAAATGACAGACCTCTCCATTCTTTGTAGGTACTGTACTTATTTTCCCCCACTGTAAAATAATAACAATAATAATAATAATAATAATAATAATAATAATAATAATCAATAGAAACAAGATAAAGAAAATATGTTTGTTTACACCTGCTAGAGCTGCCCCACAGACCTGTGGAGCATAAAAGCTGACAGATGTTTCTCTGCTACTCCTCTGTTTCTCTGCAAGGCTATCAATCCTTTGATGAGCTTAAGATCTGCTTTGTCTGTTAGACAATCTGGAGTGGATGAAGGTGTCAGAACATTTAAAGCTCAGTTAAATCTGTTCTAGAGGAAACCGACAACCAGTGTTGCATATACAGCTGTAATATTCTCTGTAAAACTAGAATGAGTTCTCCTTTTGAGTTTTGGTTCTTCTCAGTGTTTCTTCTTCTTGCTCTCAGGGAGTTTTTCTCTCACATGGTTGCTCAGTTTCACCTGGACCACCATTTCTTGTAAAGTGGTAGGCAAATAATACAAAACAGAATATTGCAGGATGCTGCTCAGGAGCAGGACAGTCCTGTCCTCTCTGCATTAGAAATGAGGCTGGGGCTCCACAGAGGGTGGCTGCACTGCACTGAAATCAGCATTTTCAGGCCATGTCAGCAGCAAGCCTGTGAACTCCTCAATAATGAAAGGAACACACTGCATTCACTAAAAAACGACACATAAACTAACGTCTGCAAGAGGCTTCCGTGGATTGTCCTGGACAGAGATTATCATCAGGATTAAAATTCACTGTCAATGGAAATTGCCTGCAGAAGATATTTCATTAGTTGAGGGACAGGATTAATGCAGTATGAGATACTGAATTTGATTAAAGCTATTATTAACCAGCATTTGTGCTTCTAATGGCATGATTACCCACATGACTCAGGGACAGGAAATAATGTCCAGTAATGTCCAGGCATCTGCTCTGCTGAACTGCTGCTATTATTCACTACTGATTACCATACCATTCCTCACCTGTTACTGTACAAACTACAATCAGACCATACTTGCTAAGACCAGAGGTGTCAAGTAGCAAAGTACAAATATTTTGTTACTATACTTAAGTAGAAATGTTGGTTTTCTATACTTTACTGGAGTAATTATTTTGACGACTTTTTACTTCTACTTAGTTACATTTTCATGTAATTATCGGTACTTTCTACTCCTTACATTTTAAAAACAGCCTTGTTATATCTACGCATTTCATTTTGGTTTGTCATCATTCAAAAAACATCCTTTCCAGATAAACTGCACCATCCAGAAAGAGTGAATGTGATTGTGGTTGGATGATAAGTATAAACATACCATTCTGATACCCTATTGGTAAGTGATCCATCACACCTGCACGTCACGTGTCTCATCACTCTGCAGTAAGCTCAGTACTACACATATATGGTCCACTAATATATTTGAAATGACTCAAATGTTTTCATTTTTAAGGGGCAAATAAGCAGCTGAAACAGGAAGCCAGTACATCCCAAAAAATGTCAACATTACCATTTTAATATAACATTATAGTCATTACGGCTTTTAGAAAAAAATTATTTTGGGGGTGGGGGGTGGGGTAGTGCACTATATGCCTCTGTGGCACAGCCTAAGTTTTGGAATTTGTTT
Source organism: Crenuchus spilurus (assembly GCA_036984385.1). Lineage (NCBI taxonomy): Eukaryota > Metazoa > Chordata > Actinopteri > Characiformes > Crenuchidae > Crenuchus > Crenuchus spilurus. The sequence continues at coordinate 21,503 of BRDA01060449.1, forward strand.
TCCTTACATTACTTTTACTTTTATACTTTAAGTAGTTCTGAAACCAGTACTTTTGTACTTTTACTTGAGTAAAAAGCTTAAGTTGATACTTCAACTTCTATAAAAGTCTTTTTAAAACCTAGTATCTGTACTTCTACCTGAGTAATGAATGTGAATACTTTTGACATCTTTGGCTAAGTTGGCCAACTAGTTTACTATATATTCCCATTTGCTTCCTGAAGATTATGCCTTTTATAGCTAGAGTGGAAGAGTCTTCTACAGTGCGACTGCAAATGGAAATCTTGTGCAATAAAGATTTTGATCTGTGCAGAAAAGCCATCCTTACAGTCAGTTTTACAAGTGTTTTGCAATGTCTTGTGGTCAAAACTGTAATTCTCCATTTAGAAGGCAAACATACATAGACAACATGAATGCCTTCTCAATGACCTTTGTTTTTTTTTGTTTCTGTTCATTGTTGGATCAGAATTTGCTATGGTTTCAGCATTGAAATGTTTAAAGAACCTCCAACCAAAGGCTGCACTTCATCAGCGTGTAATAACAAGTTAATAACAGGGTTTTGTGATGTTTGAATTAGAGCCTGACCGATATATCAGCCGGCCGATATTATCTGTCGATATATCGTTTAAAAGTCTATTGGCTATCGGCCCAATAGGTGCAGAGCAAAACACTTTTGATTTTCCTCCCCTGGAGGGCTGGAATTTATATGTATATAAATGAATACAAATTGTAAAAAAATATTGACCGATATATCGTTATCGGCATTTTCTTCCTCTTTATTATCGGTATCATATCTGACAACACCTGACTCAAATTTCACCTTTAAATTATCTGAAAATCCTAAAGGTTCACATACTTTTGCCACTTTCAGATATTTAATATGGGATCATTATTCTCTGTAAATAAATGATCATCACTAATATTTGTTGTATTTGTTTAATTTGGTTCTATTTATCTACTTTTAGGAATCCTGATGAAGTTTTAGGTCACATTTTTGCAGAAATATAGAAAACTCAACAGGGTTCACAAACATTCATGCACCACTGGAGATAAAAGTCATGGCCATGATTAATCAACACATTGGAAAAAGCTTTTTCTTACTAAGCTGCAGCAGTGAATTATAATCTCATTCTTGTGTTAGTATGTTTGGCCAAGTTCCAGAAGTCTCCCACATTTTAGTAGCGCCTCCTTGATGTCTGCAAATAATATACAAACCGGATTCCAAAAAAGTTGGGACACTAAACAAATTGTGAATAAAATCTGAATGCAATGATGTGGAGATGGCAAATGTCAATATTATATTTGTAATAGAACATAGATGACAGATCAAAAGTTTAATCTGAGTAAATGTAACA
>BRDA01060459.1:0-29507 GCA_036984385.1 Crenuchus spilurus
ACAAAAGTTGAGCGCGTTGTAGCGCATATTTAGTCAATGACATGTACACACAACAGTATATTATTGATCACTTATTTTTTGACATTTTAGGGGAGCTGAGCTTCCCTTGCAGTCTTAGAGCATCCGCCACTGATACAGTGGTAGCTGGCCACTGGAGCATTGCCCTTCATGGTGGAAATAGTTTTAAAATCTTTAATTATTATTATTATTTTTATAATCAATACCCACATATTTTATTATGTATGTGCTAAACATGCACAATAATACATCAAATATATTTAGGGGAAATTACTTTGTAACTTTCTGGTTCATTCTCGCTCTCTCTTCTGAGGTGACAGAAATATCACCCAGTCAGAGAAGCAGCAGCCAATCACTGACCTGCTGACAGAAGATACTGCATAGTAACAGAAATTTAGCCAATCAGCATCCTCAAATCTGTTGCCTAAAAGGCTTCATTATCACCCACAACAGTCAGTCAGTGGTTTTAGGAATGTAGGATGTTATTGGCATGTAATGCATGTCTCTAGAAATGCATAATATTTAGTTTTAATAGTGTTAATAGTTTAATAGTGTTTTTGCTCATGTTATTGTATATGTTTCTGAACCAGATTCAGTTGGTAATCTAATGATACATAGTGTACTTTACATCATTGCACATTTGCATGCAACTAATGACCATTTTCATTAATGGGGGCAGCCATTGCCTAGTGGTAAGGATCTGGTCTTGTGACCGGAAGGTCACCGTTTCAATCCCCAGACAGGACATGACTGAAGTGCCCTTGAGAAAGGCACCTAACCCCCTAACTGCTCCCTGGGCGCTGGTGGATAAAGGCTGCCCACCACTTCGGGCACAAATTCTCACAGCCTAGTGTGTTCATGTGTGTGTGTGTGTGTGTGTGTGTTTCACTGCACGGAATGGGTTAAATGCGGAGGTCAGATTCCGTTGTGTGAAAAATCACATTGGCAAATTTGTGAATCTTAATCTGAACTATTAGTCTTCAATGCCAATTAAATAGTTACTGACTTTTTCACAGAACTCTGGTATTCTGCAGTTTATGGTAAATAATATTGGGATGCCGGTGGAAAATTAATGAATATGACTCAAACAGCCCCACCTAGAAAACATTTCACCAGCATGTAACACAACTTTTCCTTCTGAGCACAAGAGGGTGCTGTAATTTTCTTTCCATTACAGAACAAGTTCACCATAATTAGAATAATAAATGGCATATACTCAGTCATATCAGAATATCATGACCACCTCCTTGTATCTCCTTGATACAAGGGCATGATGTATATCACTGCCTTGCACCCAGTGAATGGGTAGGGGACTAACCGTGACCCTGATCAGGATAACTGAAGATAATGAATGGATGGGGTGGACTATGTATTTTTATTCATAAGCAAAACATTGGATATCACTGTTCATTAAAAAGCTAATTTTGCTGAATTCTGTCTTTAGTGAGTCATAACTTTTACACAGGCTACATTTTATGATTTATTGTATTTTTATTACTGTTTAAATTAACAGTAAAAGTTCATTAAAATATACACTTATTCCCTATATCTCTAATATTGTATTATATTCACTTGCAAAGCATGTCAAACCCAATAAATACATTATGTATAAAATGTCTATTTGATGTGATTTATCTGAATGTTTTTAGTAGTATTTAGGATGTAAATTCTTTTTCTTTTCATTTAAAACCATGTAACACAACTTTTCCTTCTGAGCACTAGAGGGTGCTGTAAAGCTTAGGTTATATTTCATCTAATATTTCATTCACTGAACTAGCAGTAAGTAACCATCTCAAGCTGGAAGTGTGAAAAATGATTTTTATTAGCTTCAAATATTTTTTATTCTCCATACAGCTTTATAAAAAATATTTTTGAATGCAAACATTAATAAATGGGTCATTCATGTGTCCACTCAAGTTGATGGCAAGCAACATTAAAAAAAAAACCCATCCACCACTGAAACCATTATAGAAGATCATGACTTATACATAACTGCTCACTGTATTGATTGCAATGTGTGACACGACTAATATAGCTCACCAGGCCCGGGAAAAGAAGCAGATGAGGAATAAAAAAAAAAGGTCATGAGCACACATACCTAGAGTGATGGGCAGTTTCATCAGCTGCAGAGCCCAGGGAGCAGTAGGTGGTTAGGTGACATGGTCAAGTGTATTACAATCAAGGATGTTTAAGGAGGGACAAGCACAGTTTATTTGCACATTCTTCATCCCACTTTCCTACCAGTCCTGTGAGCCAAACTGGTCACTTTTGAGCCCATTACATCATAGAAACATTAGTGAAGTCTGTGAGATTTGCTAAAAGCATGTGTGACCCAGGGTTACGCTAACTACATCATATGAGTTTCCGCTTCAAAGACTTGACAAATGAAAGGAAATGCAAACATCATTAAAAAACCTGTACACTCAGTAGAGGGGGATACGTTTTACATTACATTACATTGCATTTAGCGGACGCTTTTATCCAAAGTGACTTACAATAGTGGCAATGCTAATGAAAAAGAAATATGATGCACTACAATGGAACAGCACTTTAATAGAATAAAGTCACATGACTGATCTGAAAGTTTGGTTTACAGTTTTGCTACAAAACTTGACAGAAGGTAGCTGATACCAATATGAAGTTATTCTGTGCATTCTGTCTTTGTGACATAAAAACGCAGCTATAAAATTAAGCAAACAGGAAATGAGAAGTTGCCTAACAGTAAAGATTCCTCTTACAACCCATTACTACGTATTTACATACGTGACACTTTCTTCTCTTTTACGAAGCTGATGGATTTTTGTTTGTGACATTTAAGTCATGACCTTGAAATGAATTCAACAGCTGGATGTTGAACATGGCTACTATTAGAAATGACAGCATATGTGGCCGAATTCCATTGTACTTCCATTCACTGGTGACTTTATATGAAAAGTGACCTTAGAGCTACACTACAGAGGTGTACAAAATTCATTTGTTGCATAATTTTTCAGCCCTTCTCTACCCCATTGTTGAATTTCTGACTACACGTCAATGTTTGTGCATTTCTCAACATACAGTACCAGTCAAACGTTTGGACACAACTTCTCATTCAGTGTTTTTATTTAATTTCCCCCCCTACATTATAAATTAACACTGAAGTCATTCAGACTATGAGTGACCACATAAGGAATCATGTAGTAAACTTAAAAGTGTTAAACAAACCAAAACATGTTTTAGATTTTATTTCAAAGTAGACACACAACTGATGTCTCAAACACATTAAGAGGCAAGAAATGCAAGTCATGAACTCTTGACAAGACACAGCTGTCTTGTCACAGCTGTCAATGGCTGGAAAGCCATTCCAGGTGACTACCTCATAAAGCTGACTGAGAAAATGCCAAGAAAGCCTACCAAAACATTCCATGTGTTTCTTCATAGTTTGGATGACTTTAATCTACAACACAGACCATTTTTTAAATCATGAAAAACTGTCCAAACTTTTGACTGGTACTGTATGACAGACACATAGTAGTGATATGCTAGTGTGTATGGTGTTGGTATGAGTGTGATATAGTATGAGTGCTGTTGCTTGGTTTTTCTCCACGTCACTGTCACTGATAGACCTTGAGTGGTCTACCACCCAAGAACATCCTGAACCAACTAATGAAGTATGGCTACATAGTTGTTTAGCAGATGGAATACAATCTCTAATATTTCCTGTAAAATGGGCTTGAGTGGATATATCATTATAAATAATAATACAGTGTTATACTGTAGTCTGTCTGGACCATACTGCACCTTGTGCTGAACATATTCACATGTTTACAAAAGGCAGAAAACTGAGAAAAATGCTTTGACACATAGTTCATGTTTATCTGCTAGTGGAAACTGAGTCACTGGCTGTGGCCGGACACTGGACACTTCTGCAGATAGAGCTCTATCATCCACAAACAGACAATATTTCATGAGAGGCAGACAAAAAATGAGAGGAAGTAAAAGAGAAAAAAAAGAATTTCACTTGAGTTAGATTACGTTTGAGATATTAAACGCTGTGCCAAGTTGTCAGCGGTTCCCAGTACATCAAAAGGTGGGCAAACAAACTGATGACTCATACGTGGATACACAGAACCAAGACAGACAGATGTGCAGTGCAAGCAGGGCTGTCATTAGATGACTTTATAGACTTTGCTGATGCATTTTTGAATTACGAAGCAGCATTCAAATATATTTGTGCAGTTATTGTGCACCTTCATCAAACACTTCATTTACAATAAGTTTGTCAATTAGCTAATACTAAAATCGCAGTAAAAACACTGTCACGTGTTGTGAAAGGAGCTTCTTGAGCCTGAAGTTAATGACTTACCTGCCACCCACAATGAGCAAAGATAGATGTTTAGGGCTGGTTATAGAACAGGAGGTCCAGGAAGATTGAGTGGCAGCATTTGCTTGAAAGGATGCTTATTGTTGAACGATTTTTAAATTATTTTCAATTCATGGTTATCATTCAGCCATTTTTGTTTACAATGTCCTTTGTTGCACTTGCAGTTACTGGATTATTATGTTACAGGGATTTTTTTGTACAGAGACTGATCACTTCAGTAGTCAATTGTACTTGTATATACTGATGCATATAAATTGACAAAACATAATTCAAATATATCAAAAATACAAACATTACCATTATTATACAACAATGTAATAATAATGTACAATAAAATCACATTGTTTACAAACATTTTCTTTTACTAAAGACAGTATAAGCACAGTAAAGACACTGTATATCCCTGTTTCATAATTTAATTAAAAAAGGTAAAGCCTTTTTTGGTTATGGATGTGGGTCACTTCTGGCTGAGAAATGGTACTGCTGGCTCACTGTCAGCACTGGCAAACTGCATGTAAGCCAAATGTGGCCTTTATATTGAAAATACACATTTGGCCCACATGTTCTAAAACAGATGTGGTCTACTTCTGGTAGAGATTTGGCAGTGTTACCTACATTTGGCTGATATATGGCCCTAATCTGGTGTACATATCCACCCAAGTGCCGCCAATCCATGTGGCAAGTGGACCAAATGTAATGGGGGATGAGGGCCAGATGTTGGTCAGAATAATTTTGCTATCTGGGTAGTAATTTACTCCAAATATTCTAGTATTTTAAGATTCTGGATTTCTGATTTTCTGATATATGTCTGATTAACATTAAAGCAAAAAAGGCATGAAATGTGTAATAAATATTAAATATATGATCATTTAAATTTTTGAATGAAATCAAGAACAACAATGAACTTTTTCTCAATATTAATTTTTTGTATGTGAAACTAAATATATACAGTATACATAAAAATTAAGGTGGTGGCAGTGGTGGTGCTGGAGGTTGGGAGGAAGAGGCGTCATCACAGCATTGCATATGGTCTCCTGTATGGTCTGAGATAAATTTTAAGGAAATACTCACATCCTATGATCTTTAAAAACGAGGAGCTGCACCATTACAGGAACACAGTCTATGAGAGGTAAGCAGAACTTTTAGTACTTTTAGTCACAATATTTCTTTTCCATACTTTTGCATTGCTGAAGAGGAGCACAATTCTAAAAATTAAGGTGAAGTATTTATTTTTTTCACAATTGGCTTAACACATTTGTTCTTATTTACTTCACTAGTTCTTATTTTCACAGTGATGTACTGGGATGGAATTTGAATTGTGGTTGTAATTACAATGTCAGGGTTTTTAGCTTTCACTGAGGAGAATCTGGACACAGGTTTTCTACCACTGGAACGGATCTGAATAAAAACAGTCAATCTACCTGACTGTTCCCAGCTAACAGAAAATATTTCCAGGAGGTTGGCAAGCATTTTTTTTTAAATGTTCATGAACCTCAAGACAACTGGATATTCTGAAAGTTCTGGGAACATTCCAAATTCAAGGAATAACCTTCCCAGATCTGATTGTTAAGGGAACATTTTTAGAATAAAAATGTATTAGTCCCTGGTGAATTGAGATGACATGTCAGCATTTACTTCAAAATTGAATAATCATTATTACATGAATGTTCTTTTACTGATTTGAGCTTTTTGATCTCTTTTGAGCTCTTTTGAGTAAATGTTCTTCTAAGGTCTAAAAAACCTTCTGGGAATATTATAAATTTAAATGATTAATATTCCCACAATCAAAGATTTTTAGAGGAATGTTTTAGAATGAAAAATGTATGTATGCTTTTATATGAACATTAATTTAATGTTTGGAATTTCCTAAGAGGACAGAATATTCTACCAACATACCGGTAATTAAAATGTGCAGGAAACATTGGACATTTTGAACATTCTGGGAAATTCCTGCAAACATTAAGCAAACATTTTAGAATGAAAATGTTTTAGCTGGATGACTGGAGAATTTACATGAAAAATGTTATTGTTACAATAAAAAATAAGATTGTATTGTGACATTTTTAGTTTTCTGATATTGTAAACCTGTTAGATGACTTATTTGTGTGTTATTCCACAGCCTGAGAGAATGTGGTTCATTCTTCTTCTACTCCAGCTGGCATCATTGCTCCCCCTTGGCTTTTTCTGCCCTAGTGGCTGCGTGTGCTTTCCAGATGGGGGTGTCAGATGCAAAGGAGCCTTCACTGACATACCACTCTTGGAAGCCAGTAAAACCTACCGCCTGATTCTTAATGGCACTTCCATTAACATCCTCAAAGCCCGAAGCCTTGAGGATCTTAATCACTTATTGAGATTTAGCATCACCCACAGTTCTCTTGACACCATCCACCCAGAAGCCTTTTATGGTGCTCCTCAACTTCTGTCAATTAAGTTGTCATTCAATGCCCTCTCAGTCCTTCCACTTAGAGGGTTTAGCTGGATGGGCAACCTGGAGCAACTCTTTCTGGATGGGAATAAGCTGGTGTCTCTCAGTGCAAACATGTTCGAAGGGTTGAGCAACCTCACTGAACTTGACCTCAGTAAAAACCAAATTGCCCAGCTAGACTCCAACATTTTCCAGGATTTGACAAGTTTGAATTACTTGAACCTGGCTGGGAACTCGCTACGGAAGTTGCCTCAGAAATTGTTCCACAGTCTTACGCAACTCAAGTCATTGATTCTGTACTCCAACCAGCTGGAAACAATACAGGAAGGTTTTTTTGATCATTTGCCTAATCTGCTGGTGTTAATGCTGCATAAGAACCAAATCCAAGAAATTCCTCCAAAGCTGTTTTGGCACATGCCCTCCCTGCTAACTTTGACTCTGTCTGGTAACCAACTCCGCGATCTTCCAGCTGAGAGCTTTTACTTTGTACAAAACCTTACCAAACTCACCCTCTACAATAACCCGCTAATATCTCTGCCAGAACAATTGGTAGGGCACATGCCAAGGCTGCAAGAACTCTATCTGTTTAATACCAATCTTAGCACTGTGCCTTGGAACCTCTTTGCTAACATGACTGGCCTCAGGTATCTGAATTTCCACATGAATGAGAAGCTCAGTTCTTTGCCAAAGGACCTTTTTTGCTGCCTACCCTATCTTCAAAAGCTATCTTTAAAATACAACAATCTTCAGAACATACACCCAGAACAATTTTCAGAACTAACCAGTCTTAAAATTCTTCTCCTCAATGGTAACATGCTTCAGTTACTCTCAGCCAGGATCTTCAGTAACCTCCCAAATCTAAGCGAACTGGAACTGAGTAAGAACTATCTGAGCAATCTGCCAGCAGATATTTTTGTGAATACAAGACTACTGCAGTCTGTTTCTCTAGGACACAACCGATGGCAATGCACTTGCAGTATTATGGGTATCATAGAATGGATCAGTGGACACCAAAAATTAGTTAAAGATCTAGATGATGTTTTGTGCCATGAACCTTCCTACTTACAAAACAGCAAACTCATCTCATTAAGTTACGACAGCCTCCGGTGTAGAGCTACAACTGAAAAAACCAGATATGATCTTCTTACCACTTCTGCAATGAGCACTCAAGAGCTCACAACATCATTACCATCATCCACTATGACACAATCAACAGGTGGACAAGACACAACCACGAGCAGTGTGTCTACCACTACTGAATCAACAAGCACCACTGTTTCAATCCACAGCTCTCCTGTGTCCTCCATGTCAACACCAACTGAAGAATTGTTCTATGCCATCAATGCATTCTATGAAACTGTAGTCCTTGATAGTTGCCCTGATATTGTTCATAATAATCATTACAAGGGCTGGGTCTATCTCTGGACTGTACCTGCTAGTGGACTGTACAGCTCACTTTTGCTAACTTTGCATATTATACTCATAGCCACTGGTGTTATCTCGATTGTTGCAAGTGCTTATGGACTGTATTGTCTGAACAATGTGGTGTGGGACTTAGGGACAACAGTTACTAGAAATCAGAAGATAATAGCTAAACGACTGCCAAGCTTTAAAGGCAAACACTAGAAAAAGAACATTACATTTCATATTTATCAGTGACTATGTTTACATGTGTTGTAATTTTTCTTTATTAATCTTTTATTGATCAAATCTTTTCCTTTCTCCTTAATTTGCTTAATGTTTATTATGCTGATTTTCTGCTGTTCAGCAATGTGTTTAGACTTTGGGACACTTTAGACAATGCCTCTGATCAAATCATTGAGGTTGATTAAATCACCCACTGTCTACTTCCACATGTTCAGCCAAATAGCAGTTCAAAGTCTACTGCCCTTTGAGAGTTGGCCATTTGGGAGGGGGTTGCATTTTCTATAAGTCTTGGTGGCTCTTCTGAGCAGGCAGAGAGTGAAGCAGAGACCAGAGGGCTGCAGGAATCGGATCTAACAGAAACATCATCACATCATCAGCACATCACATTAAAGAAGAATCTTATACACTTTGCTGTCTCCTGACTATCCTTCTGGTGCTGGGAGAAACATCTCTTCAATTGGTCCCAAAACCTGGAATCCAGAAGCAGAAATATTTACATCACATGCATACAATAGCCAAGCTACACTATATGTCCAAATGTTTGTAGACACTCCTTCTAATGAATGCATTAATTAATTTAGCTTTTGTAGTCCCTGTCTCTCTCAGGGACTCTCTGGAACATTATTGGCACTGTGCCTAATGCCAGGTATGGGATAGGGAGATATAAATCCTCCAGCATTGAGCTGTGGAGCAGTTCTCTGGAATGATGGTGATCCCTTCAATACTTTTGGGATGAGGTGAGGTGGTGGTTATCCAACATCCTGATTTCTCAAACACTCCTCTAGCTGAATGTAATCAAATCCTGACAGCAATGCTTCAAAATGTAGTAGAAAGCCTGGACAGCAGAGACAGTTACTCCAACAAAAACAGGAACTTGGCCCTTGATTTCAGAATCAATGTGTAGGTGTGCCAAAATTTTTGTACATATAGTATAATATTCTTTTTTTAATTTACAAGAAAAATTGATAATTTACAGTCTCATTTACTAGATTCAGCATAGTCTGACTCTACAATGGGTAAAACCCTGTTATTCACTTAAGAGGTTTCTGACAAAAATATCTGCACTCATTTTTTCAATGCAATTAAATGCAGTACCAGTCAAAAATTTAGACACACCTTCTCATTCAGTTTAAATTTTTTTTCCAACATTGTAAATTAATACTGAAGTCATGCAGACTATGAAGGAACACATAAGGAATCATGTAGTAAATTTAAAAGTGTTAAACAAACCAAAATATGTTTTAGATTTTAGATTCTTCAGAGAAGACACACAACTGATGTCTCAAACACATAAAGAGGGCAAGTCATGAACTCTTCACAAGGCACAGCTGTTAAATGAAAGCCATTCCAGGTGACTACCTCATAAATGTCTACTTTGAAGAATGTAAAATATAAACTTATTCTGTTTACTAAATAATTACATATGTATTTCTTCATAGTTTGGATGACTTTAGTATTAATATACAATGCAGATCATTTTTAAATAATGAAAAACCACTGAGTGTAGAGAAGTCCAAACTTTTGACTGGTACTATATATCATGTTTTATATGTCTGAACAAATGTTTAATAAGAGGGATGGGTTATCTCGTGGTTAAAAGGTAAAAAAATATCACTTAAACTCCATGTATGGGGCCATGGAGTGATGCAAATTGTAGTCCAACAGTACAGCTGATATCGGCTGGGACTAACCTTAAGTTAACCAAGACATTAGTCAGACTATGACAACTGAACAGCGCTGTTTACATGAGAGCTTAGGTACACTAACAGTCATAGACTAAATCTGAACCACTGGTGTGCATGGAAATGTGGTCATTATTGAATGTAGTCAATTATGTTTTTTAAAGCACACATTCATTTTGCTCATATCTTGATTTATTCATATATGTTTAAAGAGCACCAAGTTTTTGTGAGTCATTCTACATATTTGTAATGACTCTTTTCTTCACTACTAAATAAAAGGCTCATTTACAATGACATTTGATTGGTGTTGTCATTCCACCTGGCACGATAATATGTGCAATGCATAACCCAATTAAAAATCAAGGCATTATATCAGATGTGCCCAATCATGGTCCTGAAGATGTACCATCCTGGAATGTATATATCCAACACACCTGACTCTGATATTCCCATGACCTCTAAAGCCTTTATTACCTGGATGAGGTGTGTTAAGGTTGGAGATATACTTTGCACTGTGGTAGATCTCCAGTAGTAGGACCTTTGCTTTATATAATGTAAGTTATGTTTATATTAAAGGAATGGATCACCCAGAAATCATATTTACATATTTTCTTACCCCAGATGTAGTCGATCACATGTTTGGAGTCCAAATTTTGATTAATTAGTTTAGAACTGGAGCTGCAGGGCTCTCAACAGAACTCAATAGTCACCTAAATTTCCCAAAATTTCTCTCAAACCACACAAGCTGTGTCCAGATCATACAGAAGTTCTCAGTGGCAGTTTCTGATAAGGGTGATATGGGCCGCAGCCCAGGGCAGCACGGCTTCAGGGGTGGCATGAGGATGGCACACACTACCCTGAGAGGTCTCCTTGACGCCCTTGGAACCATTGCCTAGAGGTGGCCAATGTCCACCCCGGGGGTGCTGGAAGTTTGAGTTGGTGGGTTTATTCGCAAACTGTTGGTCAATCAATAGCGGGGCGGGGGTTGAGCTAGGAGGTTGCGCCGGAGGGCTTGTTTGCCCAGGGTGTCTATCAGGCTAAGACCGCCACTGGAAGGTCTCACAGATCAGCTGAAGGGGTTTAGGACACAGTATAACTTACTTACTTCATACAACCATTTCAAACAGGAGCAGGGTTGATAGAAGACTGATCTTGGATGAAATTCCTGTTCATTATCCCTAAACATGATCAGCACTATGAGATGGTTGTCTAAGGTACTGGACACAGCATTCATCTACATGTATTTAAACACAAATGCTTGTAGTTGCAGCTCTAAACTAGAGAAACCTAACTTGGACTCCATCCATATCTTGGCTGATCAGCTACACATGATGCAATTGTGTAACTATGACTTTTGAGCCACTGACATATGAAACCAGAGGTGGGGAGATGACACAAAACTAGAATGATATGTACAGCTAGAGCTTATAAAAATATTGCTTGTTGCTTAATCAATGGTAGTATTGTTCCACACAGTTGCTCTTACTCAGCAATCCTGCTTCAGGCCATGTGGAGATGCTTGAATCTGGTTTTTGCTACTCCCACATGACTAAGAGTGTAAAGCAGGAAGCCCAACCCTGATATGCAAACATTACACTGATAAGGCGTCACAGCAGCCTCCAGACACCAGATATCAATCATGGAGATTCTCACTCATCTTTCTAACATTCCTTCACACACGTTCTTGACATTACATACTGTCTAAGCAAACAATGAGAATACAATTTTTTTTGTAAAAAAAAGTTTGTTCCTTCTGGTTTTCCAGGGCACTAAATATACAAGTACAGTACATGATATAAGTTACACTACCAGTCAAAAGTTTTAGAAATGTTTCTGGTTAGTCTAGTTTGTCAGGGGTTCATCCTACAGTAAGTTAATAACCCAAAACATCAGTCCAAGCTCTGCAGAACTGCCTCAGGAAAAAACATCAAGATGGTCAGCTTGAAAACATGGAGTGGAGCACAGTCTCAGACCTAAACCCCATCCAGCTGATTTGGGATGAAGTGAAAAGCAAAGCAAACCTACAAGAGCCAACATTTATGTGACGTTCTGCAGCAGATTAGTGAAGAACTGTCTGAAGAATGTTTGATGTCTGTTGTAGAAAGAATGTCACGAGTGTGTTCAGCCGTTATATATTTTGGTCTATAAACTGATTCAGTGATGTCTTATTTAACTGCTGTACTTTCATTTTAGAGTGCAGTGAGACATTAAATTCAATCATTTTCAGTAAAAAACTGGAAAAATTTAGGTGTTCTAAAACTTTTGACCCATATTTTATCATGCATATCACACCAATCACATCTAAAAGAAATAACAGTGGTTTCATCAAATCAATATTCAGCATTTTATTAAAGCTATTAAAGTCAGCATTGCTATTAAACACTAGAACTCAATAATCACCCAAATAGCCTAGATAAAACATACTAGAAGTCCAGATGACCAAACTGAAGATCTCTTATTTTAGACACATTATGGGAGCAATCAGTTAATTTGAAAAAAAAAAAAACATTTATGCTAGAGAAGTTGAAGGAATCCCAGATAGCAAACTTATTCTGGCCCACATCTGGCCCTCATCCCCCATTTCATTTGGTCCACTTGCAGCATCGATTGACAGCACTTGGGAGGACTGCTCCCAGTTGCAAGATGTGGCCCACATATATGCCAGATTAGGGCCACATATAAGTGAAATGTAGGTAACACTGCCATATCTCTGCCAGAAGTTATGTTAAGTTAAAAGAAGTTAGTTAAATTCACTGCCACATCTGTTATGGCACATGTGGGCCAAATGTGTATTTTCAATATAAGGGCCACATTTGGCTCACATGAAGTTTGCCAGTGCAGACAGTGTGCCAGCAGTGCCATTTCTCAGCCAGGAGTGGCCCACATCTGTATGCTATCTGGGATGGCCAGCAGCAAGATGGATGGATACAGAATCATGAATAAACCATTAAGAAATATTCTTTAGACTCCATGAGGTCACCAGGACTTGGAATTGACTTGACAGCACTTAGAATAAAAAAAATAATAATAATATTAATAATAATAATAATAATAGAGAAACAGATGGATGTGTTTTAAAAAATCAACAGCTCTGCTGTGTCTGATCCACTCATATCAGCACAACACAGTCTAACACACCACCACCACATCAGTGTCACTGTAGTGCTGAGAATGATCCACCACCCAAATAATACCAAAGTATACAGAGAAACAGAGACTACAGTCTGTACAAAGTGCACCTGTATGGTCAGTACAGCTAAAATGGACAATGAGTGTAGATACAAGGTTTTAATGAACTGGAAGATTTGTGTATATTCGGGCCAGAAACCATATTTAGGACCTGCAAATCAAAACATTCACAAGGTTTAACATTGAATGTGCAGCAAAACATGTCTCACACTTAGAAACTGTGGAATGTAGATGAATCACTCTGAGAGGAAAGATCAGTTTTTGTTGTTGTAGCACCATTGGCATCCAGTTACCTGTGAGAACATGTCCAAGTTTCAGTAAATCCCACTCTACCTCTGAACCTATATACTGCTCCTAGAAAACACAGGAGCATTTCAGAACAGCTGGCTCTGGAACAGAGCGCAGCTGAATGAGAGGCTTCCTGCTATGCCAAAACTACTCTTTTCGAAGATAAGGATCTATGAGTTTAAGGAGCTCATTCGAAACAAGAGGCAGCTGACAACGTAAAGACTTTGCACTTGTCATGAGACAAAACGATATGGAGAAAGTTGATACTTTGTGATATGAGATGCTTTTTAATCATGTGCTGGTGTGAAGGAAATATCACTGTCATTGTTACAATGATTCACCTCTTTTCATTTTATGTTTAGGCTGGACATTCTGCTGAGCAGAAAGAAGCAGAAACATGATATCAAATGTGTTTTAGTGCAGAAATGTACCTATACATCTAAAGCTGTTTCCCGGTGAGTTTACTGTCAATGTGTTTAGAACAAACTGGGCTAGAAGCTACATAACTGAGATGTTTAACTACAAAATATGCAAGCTATCATTTCTTCTCTTCTTTCCTAGCTTTCAGGAGAATGACAGATTCAATCCAAATTTGGAGACGTTGTTGGAGGACAAATGTAAGAACAAACTAAAGAAACAGTATTAAGGTCTCAAAGATTTCAACAAGTACAAGTTTTCTAAATTTCTCTCCAAACAGGCTACCTTGCTGCCTTTCGTGCTTTCCTCCAGGCAGAATTCAGTGAAGAGAACATTGAATTTTGGCTAGCATGCCAAGAATTCAAAGAGTGCCCATCACCCAGCATACGGTCCAAAAAAGCAGCCCAGATTTACCAGAAGTTCCTTGATCCTATGGCTCAGAAAGAGGTAGGTAAAAAATTTATCTGAGCTATACAGTTGCACTTGAAGGTTCTATATTTCAGCATAAATTTGACCAAAAACTTAATCAGATTGTCACACAAGTCCAAAAAGTAGAGAATCAAATCAAACAAATGAGACAAAAGAATCACACTAGGTCATTTATTTATTGAGGAAAATGATTCAATGTTACATATCTGCAAGTGGCAAAAGTTTGTGAAATTTGAGTGAGGTGTTGTCAGTCAATGGGATAAAAATCAGGTGTTAGTGGGTGTCCTGTTTTATTTAAAGAACAGTGATCTAGCAAAGTCGGATCTTCACAACACATTTGTGGAAGTGTATCATGGCACAAACAAAGATTTTTGAGGACCTCAGAAACCAGGAAAAGGTTACAAATCCATTGATAAAGAGTTTTCCATAATTAGATAGATTGTTTACAAATGAAGGAAATTCAAGACCACTATTACCCTCCAGAGGAATGGTTGACCAACAAAAGATCACTCCAAGAGCAGATTGTGTAATATTTGGAGGTCACAAAGGAACGCAAAGTAACTTAATGAGTCCACAATCAGGAGAACACTGAACAATGGTGTGCATGTTAGAGTTGCAAGGAGCTGCTCTACAAAAAGAACATTGCAGCTTGTTTTGCTAAACATCACATGGACATGCCAGAAAGCTATTAACAATTATTTGTGGACAGGTGACATCTTTCTGTTTAAATGAGGCAATTATGTTTGGAGAAAGGAAAACACTGCATTCCAGCATAAAAACTTCAATCCATCTGTGAAACAGTGGTGATAGTATCATGGTTTGGGCCTGTTTTGCTGCATCTGGGCCAGTTTGGCTTGCCACAATTGATGGAACAATGAATTCCAAGTTATACTGCCAAATTCTAAATAAAAATATCAGGACATCTGTCCATGATCTGAATCTCAACAGAATGTGGGTCATGCAGCATGGCAATGACCCTAAACACACAAGTCATTGAATGGCTAAGAAGAAGAATGGCTAAAAAGAATTAAGGTCATGTTTTGGAATGGTCAAGTAAAAGTCCTGACTTTTAAAATTTTGTGAAAAGTCTTGAAGCAAACATTTTTATGGATTCTTCCCAGCCAATGTGCAGGGCTGATTACTGGAAATACAACAGACAACAATTACTGGAAATGTTTAGCCATTGCAGTTGTGCAGTTATTGCTGCACAAGTTGGCCACACCAGATGCTTAAAGCAAAGGTTCAAGTACTTTTGCCACTCACAGTTCTGAATCATTTTACTGAGGCAGATTACCTTGTTTATAATAGACCATGAAAAAGTAATTCTGAGAGTTTTTGACAACAGAGGCATTTGAACGTAAGCAGGGCTAAAGACGTCTTTAAGAAAATACTGTACTGTACTGTAAAATGCTTTACTGGTATCCCATGTAGTCTTACTATTCACAGCATTACTGTATTTGACCAAAATCACTTTCATTATCTTGTAATTTGGTTGTATTTTCACAGCACTGTTTTACAGTGTAGTATGTACCAGAGTATATCTGTTTCCACTGAAATGTTTATCAACTCTGTGGTTTAATCCCTTAGATTAACATTGACTATCACACACGTGAGAAGATCAAGAAATCAATGGCAAATCCTGATCCATCCTGTTTTGATGAGGCTGAAAACCTTATTTTTAAGCTGATGGAAAGAGACTCCTGTCCCAGGTTTCTGAAATCTGCTGCCTACCAAAACGTCAAAAGGAAAGTCAGAGGTGTGCAGTAAGGATCTTCCATCAGAAGATTTCTCCTTGAGTGGAAATGGAAATCAACAGAACATCATATCAGATAATGACTCCGGAAAGTCTTTGGGAAGGGGATTCGTGCATGAGGCTCAAGGGGAATTATTACCAAGAACAGAAAATGTACATGTAAAGTATCGATCTGAAAAGTTTTCAACATATACACTACCAGTCAAAAGATTTAGAAAGTTTTCAAACGTGTCTGGTATGCACCTGGTTAGTCAGGGGTTCATCCTACAGCAAGTAATGACCCAAAACATCAGTCCAAGCTCTGCCAGAACTGCCTCAGGAAAAAACAACAAGACGGTCAGCTTAAAAACATGGAGTGGAGCACAGTCTCCAGACTTAAACCTCATCCAGCTGATTTGGAATGAAGTAAAAAGCAAAGCAAACCTACAAGTGCCAACATTTATGTGACGTTCTGCAGCAGATTAGTGAAGAACTGTCTGAAGAATGTTTGATGTCTGTTGTAGAAAGAATGTCACGAGTGTGTTCAGCTGTTATATCTGACAAAGGTGCTGCTTTGTGTCCAAAGTTTAGATTAATTTGGTCTGTTATTTGATGCCATGATGTCTAATTTAACTCCTATGCTTTCATTTCAGAGTGCAATGAGACTAATTAAACTAAATAATTTGCTATAAAAGACTGGAAAAATTGGGGTGTTCTAAAACTTTTGACTGGTAGTGTAAATGTCTTCAAACAGAAGTTGTCAGCAAAAGGATTTGCAATTAAAATACAATGGCAAGACAATGTGTCACTTTTCAATGTCACAAGAATCACTTTTCTTATTATAATATAATGACATCTGCAATAATGTAGACCAATGGATTATGTATTGAGTCCACCAGAAATTATAGAAAGACTGCTGCTTGCCCAGGACCAATGGTTTGGTGACACTGATTATAAACAGCATCATCCATGCAAACATAAACAGTAGTCAGGTTATATTTAGAGGTCTCATGACGTTGACTAATTATGTACAGATATCAGCCTTCAAGGAGAAGTTTTCCACCGTTGGCGTGTATGTTTCGTTTTGGTCACATGCCTGATCCGGGTTAATTAGTGCTGAGACATGAGCGGGCGACAGTGTCATGAAAGAGCCACACCATCGCTTGACCTTCTTCTGAAAATGGCTTAGTTCTTGCTTTCCAAAGCTTAAAAAGGCAATTCTCAAGTGCTAAGAATAACTTGTTAAACTGACTTCAGATTCCACCCACAGAGAGGGCTGTCATCAGTAGTCTAATCCATGGCAAATTACCCTATTACATCTCCTTTTTCGGGAAAAGTAATCTGATCAAGGCAATACCATTTTACTGGAATTCTCCAGTTAGTGAATAAGCTCACTCTTTAGCCTAATTGAAAAAATTATCAAGCATTATTGAATTAGGAAAGTGAGTACTTTACACTGACCATGAGCACAATTTGGCATCACATGTAGAGAAAGTCTATTGACACTCCTTTGGACTATTCACTCCTATTTACAAACCCCAGGTATAATCAGCCAAGACATGTACTAGTGCATCTCAAAAAAAAAAATATCATGGAAAAGTTTGTGTTCATAATTCAGAAACTAAATCCAAAATACATTTTACATACCTTGTAGAATAACTATAGTTTTACAAACAGAACACATTGAGAAATAAATACAAAAGACTAATGAAATGGATAAATGAACATTTAACATCACTCTTACAGGTTTATGCTCTGTTTTAGAGAGTGCTGGTGTAGTCTAGCCAGCAGTCTTTGTTTTGTCCCCTGTTGTTGGCTGCTATTTATTTTCGCACTTGTCACTTTGTTGTGATGTGTTTTAGTTTGTTTTGCATGTTATCTACAAAAAATAATGAGAAACAAAGCCAGAGGAATAAAAAAAAAGCCAAAATGAACCACAAACATGTGGGTGGATGCTTTATGTTTGTAAAATTAGCGGCAAGTCATGTGGGCACAAAGACGAAAACCAGCCAGATGAATGATATATTCATTACATGTAAAATTACATATTTCAAGCCTTTTCTTCTTTCACTGTTGATCAGTTTAGCTCATAGCTCAGGGAAATCAGAAACCCAAACAGTTATTTTTGTAATTAGATAATTATCTAATATTTCATTTGGCATTTGGATAAATTACTATTCAATCAGTATCAACATTAAAAAAGGCTTGAAATATGTCATTTTATGTTAAATGAATTTAAAATATATGATAGTTTACATTTTTTAATTAAATTATAGACAAAATCAAACTTTTTCACAATTGTGGAGATGCTCTAGTAACTGGAGGTGTAAGACTAATGTCACTAACAAACCCTAGAACATAATCTCCTATATAAATAAATAATTATTTCCTTCAAAATACATCAACAAAACTTACCCCAACCCACTAGAATCAGTTTTAGTGTTGATGACCATGTTGAACATGATATCTGATCTGAGATTACTTTTCTTTCAACCCTCCTGTTGCCTGAATTGGCCTATTTAAATGAGATTTTGTTCATTTTTAAAGCTCACAGGAGGTCACACTATATCCTAAAACACATTGACTAGTCTGTGAGGCATTAATTAAGACATGGATGTGGTTTGGGTGGATTGAGTGAAGCTTTGGTCATTGGTGATGTAAATGACTGGGTTAACTTATTTAGGTGAAAATTCAGCCATGCAGCTCCAGTTCTAAAAAGTTATGGCACCAGTCAAACATTTGAACACACCTTCTCATTTAATGTTTTTATTTTTTGCCCTACATTGTAAATTAATATCAAAATCATCCAGATTGAGAAGGAACACATAAGGAATAATGTAGTAAGATTAAAAGTGTTAAACAAGCCAAAAACAATTTTAGATTCTTCAAAGTAGACACACAACTGATGTCTCAAACACATTAAGAGGCAATAAATGCAAGTCATGAGCTCTTGACAAGACACAGCTGTTAACTGAAAGCCATTCCAGGTGACTACCTCATAAAGCTGACTGAGAAAATGCCAAGAAAGCTGCCATCTAAACAAGAGGTGCCTACTGTGAAGAATGTCAAAAATAAACATATTCTGGTTTGTTTAACACTGTTTGTTTAATAAATAATTTCATATGTATTTCTTCACAGTTTGCATGACTTTAGTATTAATTTACAATGCAGAATATTTTAAAATAATGAAAAACCACTGAATGTTCCAAATGTTTGACTGGTATGGTATGTCTTTGTTGATCAGTGACATTTTAGGTAAATGGAACATCAGAAACATTGTTCTGAAAACATACTTTACACCTGTATAAAATACCCTTTACAATGTTTGGTGTATTGTCATTAACAACACAATTTCTTAATGTTAAACACTTTTTTTTGCTATAATGCAACACCATGAGGTAGGACATTGAGCTATAAGGAAATAAACTTGCACAAGAGATGTTGCACAGTGTGACGTGAACTTGTTTTGACAAACAAACATCCTCATATCCTTGTTTGGTTTAATGGTGGTTTCTAATTGGCAGCAAAGGCCTAACTAGCCACTGATAATCAGTCCTATGTCAGGGAGGACAAGCAAACCAATCACTTGCACAGTCTCCTATTGTCTTGCTATGCTGAAATGCTGCTGCTATGACAGCAAAAAGGGAAATGAATAATCATTTCACTTTGTCTGAGGCACAGAGATGAAGAATTGCTCAATTTCTTCCAGTGGTGGATCTAGTGGTGACATGTGCAGAATGGTCAGTTTGAATTTGTTGGTCATCTGATGCCCATATTGACTTATGGAGATTGAACATAAGATGTTTCCAACACATGGAGGAGACACAATGTGCAGCATTAATGCATGACTGGTCATAGCCATTTTTGGCCATCTTGAGCTTAAATCTTCACCCATTGAGTTGACTTAGTAGGGTTCACCAGTCATGCTTGAGAACTACTGTTTATATGAAGGAAAGCATTTGGTGAAGCTTTCATTATGTATTTCTGGAAGTCAGTAGCAATCAACCATAAATGACAGAGATATACAACCATGGTGCGGTGAAGAATTGCTCGATTGCAGTGTACAAAGCAGGCTATTCAGATTTGACCCTGAAGTGTTCATAAATAAGCTGTCAGTCTAGTGGCAGCGGTATGGTGAATGGAAAAAAATCCAAAGACAAAGCATGCAAAGTTCAGAATTTGCTTATCTGATGTTTTACTGTGCGCACAAGCATTTACATGGCTAAAAATATGGTAAAACAGCGCATGCTTTTAGTTCATGAGCAGTGTTGGACTCTAACAGGCTGGAGTATGACGAGGAAGGGTGAGGAGGGGGGGTGGATAGAGGGCTTCCTCTTTGCTGTGGTTCGCTGACTTCTCGCGAGTGACACCAGCCTTTAACAACCCTGGCAGGACATATAAAGAAAAGGCGGATGTCGGGGGAGACCTGTTAAACACAAGTGCAGTATGACCACAAACAGGACTGCAAAGCTGTGGAGTTCCACTCTCTAAACCCATTCCTCTAACATGACCGGCCTAATCTCTGAGCCTCTCATAAAGCATTTCAGCATGGACAGAGATGACCACAAAAGAAGCAAGAACCTGTAAGTGCAGACTTGACTGCGATCGTACAGAATCTTCAGCTATGTCTTGGGATTATGGGTCCTTACAATGGAATACTGTGAGGGTTTGCATGGTAGCTCTGCATGCTGTAGCATAGGTACACATTTGTGACAACTGAATTACCGACCTCAGCTGACTTTCTCTTCATAGAGGAAAAAACTTCATGTGCCGACTACAGTGTATGTTCTCCCGTTCATCTGCTCCGGAGAGGTAAGCATCAAATCGCCTGTTTCCAATATTAAAATGAATCATGAAAAAGAATGTAAAAAGTGAGGGATAGGGACACACAAGGTGACTTCAAAGTTGAAAATACAGAGGGTGTGTGTGAATCATTGATGCATTGTAGTGATCAGAACATTACTCTGGAATTTCAATGTGACTTTCAGTCTTCATGCAAAAGTTGTCACTCCTAAACAGGTCAAGTAATTAAACCCTTCTCTTCTCAGCAGACTCAGTTTAGAGGACACACAACAATGGTCACAGTCTTTGGAACGGCTCCTTGACTCAAAATGTAAGCATTTAGGTTTTCTTAGTATTCACTGACAGCATGACTCATACCTAAGAGTGAAGTATCAAACTCTTAAACTCCTTGATCGTGACAAGTTAAAAGAAAAATTAACTTTTGTGCATTAATGGGAAATTTAGAGGTCTCCATATGTCTCTCCAGATGGTTTAGCAACATTCCGCACGTTCCTCAAGTCAGAATTTAGTGATGAGAACATTGAGTTCTGGCTGACATGCGAAGACTACAAGAAAATAAAGTCATCTTTCAGGATGTCATCAAAAGCAAAAAAAATCTACGAGCAGTTTGTCAAAGCAGAATCTCCAAAAGAGGTAAGCCTACATCCGGGGGAAAAGCCCAACCAGTCCCCTTCTTGTTCATCACTGTCAGATTGTTGTGTCCACAATATTCCTCAGTTTCTCATTTGCATTGCAGATTAACATTGACTACCACACAAGGGAGCAAATCAAGAGGAATGTGAAAAGCCCAACAGCCCAGTGTTTTGATGAGGCCCAGAAGATTGTGTATGGACTCATGGAGCGTGACTCTTATCCCAGGTTTCTGAGATCTGAGATGTACAGAAATCTTCTGGATTCCCTCACTGCGGATGCTGCCCGTGGCTGAGTGGACGGCAAGACCCTTGTAGCAACACTAAAACTGGAATGACAAGGTTCTTTGTGGATAACCCACTACTAGAAAGGGCCCAGGTCCCCCAAGCCAAGCTGTCCCACTAAAACCTAACTCCAACTCTGGGATCAGAAGAAACTGAATGTGAAGAAAGTGTGGCTGGCACTGTACTCTGAAGCACTTTTGGAGGGTGACAATTGCATACAAAAAAAACAATAAAATACAAAAAAAGAAGGTAGTTCATGGTCAACCCTCAAAAATGCAAATGGCATCAAGTCACATAGAAGTACTTCCTGTGCAGAAGATAAGATTGAGGGACGTGTGAGCCCATCCGGTGGTTACTAAAGCCACAGAGTGGACAGAAACACTATTATGTGATCACAGCACTTACTGTTTGTCTTTGAGAGTCTTTGCAAGGTTTTTATGGGCTAACCTCACTACTATTTTTTGAGGAGAAGAAATGATCTCATGAGAATAATTGGCCACAATTGGCTTCAATGCCGTAATGCCGCACAGTTGTATCAAAGTAAAGGAATGCACATTTGTTGACATATTGTGAAAAAATGACTAAATAGTGATATCAAGTAATAGATGTAGAAGCAAGACTGAAAGTTTGAAGTTCATTCAATCACCTAAAATGTTCAACTTAATTTAAATACAGATGTAAGTAGCTACAGACTATTTATTACCCACAACCACTGGCTGAATGTTGCTGTGTTTAATGTAACTGTTGAAGAAGAGCAAATAAAGTTTGAATCATTGTGAACTGCTGTGGAAAACCAATCAACAAATAACAAGTGTGACCAGCAATACTCTAATAATTTATTTTAATGGAAAAAGTAATCTGCTGACAGTTAGGCAGCTTCTACACTCTGGTAGACACGTCTCGAAAGTCACATTTTCTGTAAGACAATTACCCAAGAAAAGGGAAGAGCTTGGTTTCACTTCCGCCAAAACAGGGAATTAAGAAAGAAAAGACTTCACAAGATGTAGAGCACAGTGTTAGGCAAACGCATTAGTTAGACATGGGCTCTTCAAAGTCATAATTTTATGGTTGAATGGCTGCCTTTGTAGATTTATCGATCATAACTCTTTCAGTTACCTTAAGCTTAAAAAATTTCACTTGGAACAGACAGGAACAATGATCAGGATCTCCCCCATTTTTACTTCTTGTATTCACCTCGTGGATGCTAAAAAGGGAACATAAATGCAGATCCTTATTTACGCCATAACCTTTAACAGAATCAGGTGACTAGCTGGTTTTCACCTCCGCCCAAATGAGACGAAGAAGACTGTGTTCTTGCACAAATTAGGCAGTTCTGTGACAATGTCTGAAATCAGCAAAGGAAGAAGGATTGAAAAATGTAATTTAGACATTGCTTGTAGTTATACTATTGCTTAAAAGTTTGGGGTCTCCCAGAATATTCCATAATATATTTTTTTTTCTTCAAACTTCATTTGTACTTGGCTGGATAATCAATCTTCTATGGTAGACAGGTGAGGTAGGTGAGGTTGTCACTGCTTTTTTGTGTCTTTCACAAGTTGTTGGCAGTGAGCTTATAGACTTTAGTTCCAATGTTTACTCTCAGAAGTTTTGTGCAAGATATTAGTCCATAAATTACCTCCATAAACACTATGTATCATTAGAATATGAGATATTATTTTCTAAACAACTTCAGTAAACAATTAATCAATAGAATAGGAGATAATATTCTATAAACAACCTCAATAAATGATTAATCAGAGATATTAGTACATAACTGTGTCAAACACTGTTTACACTAGAACAGGAGACATTAGTCCATAAACAACCTCTGTAAACAATATTAATCACTAGAATAGGAGATATTAGTCCATAAACAACCTCAATAAACACTATTAATCACTAGAATAGCAGATATTAGTCCATAAACAACCTCAATAAACACTATTAATCACTAGAATAGGAGATGATAGTTTATAAACCACCTCAAAAAACACTATTAATCACTAGAATAGGAGATATTAGTCCATAAACAACCTCAATAAACACTATTAATCACTAGAATAGGAGATATCAACCCACAAGTGACTGTAATAAACACTCTTTACACTGCATTAGGAGATAGTAGTCCATAAACAATCACAATATTCACATTGTTAATCAGTATAATTCCAAAATATTAGTCTATGAACAAGCTCACCAAACATTTTATTCAGTAGAATAGGAGACATGCTTATCATTGGTGAAACTATAGCACTATTACTAGCTTAAAGCAAACTTTCACCATATTCCTACATCTCATGACTTTTCTACAACAGAAGAGTGTAGAATCATCATTATTATAGTCTCCAAATGGCTAGTCTCTTCTAGGATAAAAGCATGTGAATATGTCCAATGTAATGGATGACCCCAAACTATTTTTTTTTAGAAGCGAGGTCAACTTTCAAGTTTAAGTGCTTTCTATCTTGAGTGGGACTTAAAAAAGTTGTTGCATGTGGGTCCATGTCAGTATGGCAAAAAGAAATGAATGAGCAATGGTGAGACACTTCTGTGACTGGCTGATTCTAAGTTTGATGCAAATGACATCAGTATGAATGACATATGTAAGATAAGGATAAAACAAATTTTGTGGCTTTTCCTATTGCAGCTGGCAAGATCGTGAGAATAAAAGTTAGCGTAAGTAACTAAACACTACCTCACTATTGCACATTTGACTAATCTGGGCCCACAGTCCCATCACAGAGGCACTTTATAAACCCACGAGTGAGAGAGAAACATGACGCGAGAAGCAGGATCCTTTGTTCAGAGTGTACTTGAGTGAAAACAAACTGGTGTTAAAAATAGCCTCCAGTGAGAGCTTCAAATACAGTAAGTTAACTTTTACACCCCAGAGCACAGCATGTGTCTGCTTGCTGGGAACTTACAGTGAGCATAAGACCGTCTGGAGCATTTTCTGTTTTCATGGAAACTTGGCAGTGATCGCCAGGCGAGCCACTTAAGAGCCGGACAGTTATTTACAGTCTGCACATCATAACAGATATGGTAGCTCTCATGGCCCAAGCTGTGAAATATATGACCAGTTGAAAGTTCTGGTCATAATATTTATGGAGCAGAATTGAGTTGGTCTGTTTCAATAATTCCGCCTCCATGGAGGTGAGCTAACAAAAAGCAACATCTGAACAGCAAACCTGCTGTAACAAACATCACATTCAAAATCACTGTTAGCAGCAATATGAATGTACTTGTCACACCAATGCACATCAAACAGGAAAGTGGCGACATCAAAGTAGGAAATGATGACAAAGATGACAAAACAAGCAGGAAGTGGTCACAACTCACAATTTGCAACTTTTCCAATGGTCAGATTGATTTGATCAGCAAGCACATACAGTACACATTCAGTACATGAAACATGTTCAAAGGGTTGATACATCCCTCCAAACTGAAGATATTTAAATAATTACTACTTGCGATGATTAAAATATTTCATCATATAAGTTAACTGTGATTAATGATGAATAAATATTTGACACTAAATTAAGATTTTTGGAAAAGCAGAAATAGTCTAAATACACTTATATGTATAAGTATAATAACATTTTTATCAAGTCTGATCTTTAGCACATAATATTTTGCTAAAACATTTAGTGGCGATTTCTGATATGGGCGATATGGGCGGCCACACAGGGTGACACGATGTCAGGGGAGGCATGAGGGTGGCCTGCCCTAGGGGATCTGTGAAGCACCCTTGGGACCATTGCATTGCTTAGACCAGGCCGATTTTCATCCCGGTTGGAGGAGTGGGGTCAGTGAAGGTTGGTGTTTGCTCACAAACTGTTGGTAGATCGATGGGGCATAGATCCTGTATGTACAAGGACCGCTGTACAGTTCTCAGGGTGAATTAACTAAGGTTCTGTGCTGTGTCCACAAGGATACCTGAGGACTTTTTTGTCTCACTGCAACTGGCTGGAGACGATTTTATATATATATATATATATACATATATATATATATATACATATATATATATATATATACATATATATATATATATATATATATATATATATATAATGAAAATATATTTTTAGACTCTTGTGAGAGAAGCATAAATAACCAGAGGCACATTTTTCAGTGTGAGTCAGAGCGTGAGCCTTTTTCACACATTTACGCTACCTGCCATTCATATGATAACAACATGGAAATTCAGCACATTCCAGTGGAGCATTTGGTGCCAAGAAATGTGTGAAAACACCAAACAACCTGAACCTCACCTGAACAAAGAGCTCTCACCTGATTGTTTACACATATCTCATAAATATCCAATGTAGGAACGAGTGACTCAGTAAAACAGAGTGTCACCTCATATTAGTTAAGCTTTAGATATAAAACCACATACAATTTCTAAAAACTGTAATGAGCAGTGTGTAGCCAACACCTCTGTTTATTCAGTTCTGAGCTCAAAAGTCTCGGCTAGAAATGTTTAGAGTGTTTTTGTTCACAATATATCAGCACATCTGAAAACAGGTTTTTGGAAAGTCTAAGTTTAGAGCAGATTTAATCAAAATATAGATTTATGACACTCTTATTGTTCTGACACTGTTGTTGCTGAGTTTGTGCTGAACAAAAGCCTGTGTAACACTAAGAAAAATATAATTTTAGATGGGTGTAATTTGTATACAGTCAAGGCATGTCAGACTACATCAGAGTGTCTGAAATACCCTCAGACTCCAGAGGGTTAAAGAAATACTGCAAACATTGCTGTATGGTTCTCTTCACTATGTCTGAATATGAGCAGCTCCACGTGCTGAACAAATACTCCGCTGGGGAGGGAAGTGCTCAGATATTTACATAAAAAATTCAGAGGTGAACACTTTGTCCTGTTTATGATTTGGGTTGAAGAACTTGTTTATGGATAGAAATTAAATATCAATATTCAATAAACGATATAAAACAATATTGTTCAAAATGGGAAAGTTAAAATGGAGGCTAGTTTTGCAAAGTAGATTGTTATTGCCTTTTTTTAACAACATCAACTTGCATCCCTCTTAACGTCGAGCCCTGGTTGTGATGTAGAGATTATGCAGAGGTATTATCTTATGAATGGTACTAAACAGTAAAGCATTAATCAGAAATTGTATTAATTTGAGTTTATATTGCACTTGTTTTGCTTTGACCTGCAAAATCATTTGTCTTTGAAAATCTAATGATTTTCATGTCTGGAACGCAATGTCTGTTAATTTGTTTGTTTATCTGTTTTATCTAGTATCCGCAATAAGTTGTGGTTCTAAACAAAGCAACCCAGAGGCAGCCTCAGCTTTTTCGGCTGATTAGAATAAAATTTGCACATTTTGTAATGGTCCCGTATCTATGTAAATTTATTCATTTTCCACTGCACCATCACCCTTAAATGATCTCACCACTGTGACAGCTACCACATTCAAATCTGCAGAGGAATGAGCTCACCGGCCTGATGAGTGGAAATATGCATATCTTCAATGGCAGTCATCACAATGTCCCGCCTGTGTTGTACACAATGCTCTTGTTTAAGAACCGAATTGAAGCAGGTGCTTAAGTCAGGAGATTAAGATCAACAGATCTGTGGGAAGAAATATAAAAAACTTGTGTGGAGCAGTGTTGAGCAAGTTCCATTGCTTTTATTTCACTTTTTGTTAGAAATTAAGAAACCAATTCAATTTCCAAATAATTATTTGTACTGTCGATGACTAATAATACAAGAATATCTTAGGTTAGTTATATAACTAAATACTATACACTAACAAAGTATAGATACAAACCCGGCCCTGACCAATGTGGTGCCCTAGCCGAGATTTTGGTTGGTGCCCCCTGCATCATCAATCATCGGGTTTATACACTCACACAGACACTGCAAAGCTTTATGTTTTTTATTTTTTTTATTTTTATTTTAAAACAAAAACAACAGTAAAACAGTAAAATCAGTATTAAAGAAACAAAAAGTAAATGAATTATAAATATAACAGTATAACAATAAATAAATATA
This sequence comes from Crenuchus spilurus, assembly GCA_036984385.1. NCBI lineage: Eukaryota > Metazoa > Chordata > Actinopteri > Characiformes > Crenuchidae > Crenuchus > Crenuchus spilurus. Next base: position 27,927 of record BRDA01060459.1, read on the forward strand.
AAGGTGTTGCACAAAAAAATATTTCAAAACTATTTTACATAAAGTAGTGCAGAGAACAACTTTTAAATATTAATAATAAATAAAAAACAACAACCACCACCAGTGTAAATCAGTGCAATATGCCTACTGCAACATTGTTTTACAGCCTAATTCGCCTTGCCTTTTGGACAAGACATTAAGACATTATGTCAAAAGATCCACTAAAAAGATCTGTGGGAGGGGTAAGCAGTTGGAGCTCACTGATTGGTGATCATACAGAGGGGAAAAAGCCACAATGACGACGAGTGTTAGTTGTGAGTCAAGCGAGCTGGTTTCAAAGAAAAACACCACTGCTTCAGATTGGCAACATTTTGGATTTGTAAAAAAAAAAAATTATGCTCGCGAGCAACCCCCTGGACAGACGGCGCCCCTAGCATTTGCCTATATTGCCTAATGAAAGGGCCGGGCCTGTGTATATATACGCAGTAGTTAGTATGTATTACATCATTATATAAACTAATAAATAATTAGTATGTCATACAATGCACTAAGCAATTGCAAAAACAGTATACTGTATATAGTATACACAACAATAGGATATTTTATTGTAACTCATCCATCTTTCATTTTCTACTTAATCCTGATCAGGGTCACAGTAAGTCTCCTACCCCTTCACCAGGCTCAGGGCAGGGCATCACACTATCCTAGCTAAGCCAAGGACAGGGCACCAATCAAACGCTGGGCATATTGTAAACCAATGAATGAACTAAGAAACTAGACAATATGACTCAAAGTACACAATATGCAGTAGTGCTAGTGATGGTCATGTACTGGATTTAGTCTCTACCAATGAAAATTAGTTTTGCCTGTTTCTGCATATAGAAATACTGATTGTTCTAATGTACAACTGATGAAATGTTACAGCTGGAAATTAAAGCTTTAAACTGTAAAGCATTAAATCATGAATAAATTGGGGTGGAGGGGTCACCTGTATGATTGATTGAGAATGTCCTCAACTCCCCCTGAGAGGGGGGGCAGAGAAAGGGAGAGAGAGGGAGACAGAGACACACAGAGAGATGAAGAGGCAGAGAGATAGAGAGAGAAAGAGAGAGAGGCAGGCAGTGAGGTAGAGTGTGTGTGTGTGTGTGTGAGAGAGAGAGAGGCAGACAGAGAGGCAGGCAGAGAGAGAGAGAGAGTGTGTGTGTGTGTGAGAGAGAGAGAGAGAGGCAGAGAGAGAGGGAGAGACAGAGAGATAGAGAGGGAGAGAGAAAAAAGAAGGAGAGAAAGAGAGAGAGAGGCAGAGAGAGAGAGAGAGTTCTGGATGTGTGTATTGTTCTTGAAAGTGAACATATATTTTACTTTAAGCCCAGTTTTCAGTTCACACAGTAAAAATGCAGATTCCTGATTTAGTTAGAATGTGATGTCAGAGGTCTGGGTGAAACTTTCAAGCAGATCAAAGCAATTGATTCATTTTGCTGGAACAATGCAAGTGATTTAGAATGAGCATCACTAACCAGCTCTGCTTTAGCATTAACCATATTATATACAATACTGAGTTTACATTATTTACACCACTCAGACCTTTTAACCCTGATCAGGTGT
>BRDA01060461.1:0-20148 GCA_036984385.1 Crenuchus spilurus
GAAGCTCTTTTTATACCCAATCATGTTGTCAATTGACCTAATTAGTGTTAATTGGTCTTCCAGCTGTTCGTTATATGCTCAATTTCCTTTATCCAACCAATTATTGCTACTTGTCCCAACTTTTTTGGGATTTTTTGACACTGTGAAATTTTGAATCAACATATTTCTCCTTTAAAATGTTACATTTACTCAGATAAAACTTTTGATCTGTCATCTGTGTACAATTACAAATAAAATATTGACATTTGCCATCTCCACATCATTGCATTCAGTTTTTATTCACAATTTGTTTAGTGTCCCAACTTTTTTGGAATCCGGTTCGTAAATAAAAATACACCTGACCCCATTAACACCCTTTACACTAACAGTCAAAAGTTTTAGAACAGTTTTAGAATGTTTCTGGTGCGCCTAGTTGGTCAGGGGTTCATCTTACAGCAAGATAGCAACCCAAAACATCAGTCCAAGCTCTGCCAGAACTACCTCAGGAAAAAACAACAAGATGGACAGCTTGAAAACCAGCTGATTTGAGATGAAGTGAAAAGCAAAGCAAACCTACAAGTGCCAACATTTATGTGACGTTCTGCAGCAGATTTGTTAAGAACTGTCTGAAGGATGTTTGATGTCTGTTGTAGAAAGAATGTCACGAGTGTGTTCAGCTGTTACATCTGACAAAGGTGCTACTTTGTGTCCAAAGTTTAGACACATTTTGTCTATAAATTGATTCCATGAGTTCTTATTTAACTCCTATGTTTTCATTTCAGAGTGCAATGAGACATTAACTCAATCATTTTCAATAATAAACAGGAATTTGTGTTCTACCAGTAGTGTTCTTTCATGTATTTGGGATGCAGAGTAACAAAAGCTGCAGACTGTGTCAGTGAAGTGAAGACAAGAATGGCCATGGGCATGTTGGTGATGGTCAAATTGACAAAGATGTGGAAAAGCAAGTCAATTAGCACCAACACCAAACTAAGACTGATGAAAGCCTTGGTCTGGCCAGTAGCTACATATGGATGTGAAGCCTGGACACTGAAGAAAGAGGAAGAAAGACATATTCAGGATTATCAGGTGCTAGTCTGCTACAAGCAACCAGAGACAGATGGCATTGGAGAGAAGTGACTCGTGACTAGCAAAGCGATGACGGCGTGTGACATGACATGACATGACCAGTAGTGTAGGTACCAAAAGCACATCTGACAAATGACTGTGAAAGATGCCATTAATGTTTTCCTTTGTCATCCTTTCAGATCATCCCCCAGTAGAAACAGAGCTAGCCATGAAGGTTCACTTCAAAAAAGGACAATAAGATAGTAACTGTGTCCCAGAAATGTCCCAGAAGTACACTGCCAAAAAACATGGAGATCCCCACAGGCCCTCAGGATCACTTGTAACACAGCGTATCATTGGTTCATTCAGAATGAGTGGTATGGAGTAACAGAAAACTTATAATGTGTCAACTGATGGGCAGGTTTCTACAGATGGGAAACCTGTTAGACCATGTGACCAACATGGTGGCCATCTTGGATTCAAATTTAGCTGTACAAATGTGAAGGTAAGTGTTTGACACATCAAACGGGTGGAGAATTTAATCAGAAAATCAGAGGTGAGCAATGTAACTTTATTTATTCTAATGTTAAAACGGTGCTTCTACTCTACAGGTGATGTGAAGGATGGTGTTGTCAGAGACTATCTTGATTTGCAGTTTCCTCAAAAGTGGATTGGTCCACCATGTTCTCCTGATTGAACCCCTTTGGATTTCTATTTGTGGGCTCCTGTCAGTGGTCTTGTTTACTCTGCGAATATACAGAATGCTGTTAATTGTAAAGACAGAATTGGTGCTTCCATTCATCCAGATTTTTTGGTGAAAGTTCATCAGGAATGGGTGCAGGAAAGGGAGCCTTAACACTCCAATATGGTGGACAGCATCTCCACATTCTGTAGATCTTATGGTCACTTTTCTGTTTTTACATAAAATCACTGTACTAATAAAGTTATGTTGACCTGACACACCACCATTTTATAATGAAAATCTCTACCAGATTGATGTGTCACACACCTACCTTCACATTTGTGTAACTGAAGTTGAACCCAAGATGGAGGCATTCAAGATGGTTGCCATGTTGGGCACATGGCCTAAGGTTTCAGCCTCAATTTACAGTTGGATCAACAACTGCAAAGCCATTTCATTTGGTGATTTCCTAGTTTTGAGAAACCTTATACATGACTCCAGAGTATGACCATGTCAGATATATGGAGACCATTAGACACAGATTTGTTTTAAATAGTAGGTACTAAACCTTGAGTCATGGATGTCGCTTGAAAGACCATGTTCAGCTGTTAATGCTATAACAAAGTCAAAGATTGTCCAGCTGGACTACTTGAAGCTTCAAGGTAAACTAAAAAACCTAATATAATTACTAGCAATAACTAGCAAAGTGCTCTGTTTCTTCTTCTTCTTCTTCTTCCTCTTTGGATCATGTTAGCTTGCTGACCAGTTGTTCATGTTGCCACCTCATCCTCAACTCATCCTAAAAGTATTGGATGGCGCACCATAATTCCAGAGGGTACAGTTCCATTGAGATGTGGAGCCTCTAGCACATGCCTGGCATTAGACATGATGCCAATAGATTCATGGTTATCAGCTCCAGAGTATCATATTCTATTGGCAATACTTCTTTACAGGGTCTAGACAAGCTGTGTGTGCATTTGTACATCTGTGCCATCTTTAAGTATCTGAATGGGTGCCCACAAACATTTGTACACATAGTGTATGTCCCAGATTACCCTCCACCTTATTCATCTGCTCTGCATTAGGTGGACTTGACCTCTGATCCAGATCCAGTTGAAAATACCCCAAATCTTAAAACCATTCCATCAAACCGGTCTCAGATCAGTATGAATGAAGCATTTCTAATAAGAACGATATGTTCTCTGATCATATAAACAGCGCTGGTTGAAGTTGAGCTCTGGTGTTTTATGAGGTGAGTGATTTATCATAGTGGTGTGGTCCCAGTTCAGAGGTTAGTTTTCTTTCCTTTCTCTTTAAAAAAAAAACAGCTCATATTTGATTTCTCATGAATCAATGAGCGTATCGTGAGAGGAGGTTCTGCAGCAAGCTGTCCGGACCTTGTTTTATGGGGAACCACAGAGTGGAAACATCAGCTCACCAGGAGAGCAGTGAGGTCTTTTGTGTAGTTGAGCATCACCATCCCCCAAACTAAGGCCAGTTCTAGTCCAGTCAGCTGTAAATGTGGATTTCCAGCTAAGAGCTGTGAACAGGTGGCCACCCTGATATTAAAGAGAAGTGCAGCTCTAGTTAGGATTGTTACAATAATGCACAGATCAGCCAAAACATTAAAATGACATTGTATCTACACTCATTGTCCATTTGAGCTCCACGGACCATATAGGTGCACTTTGTACAGACTGTAGTCCCTCTGTTTCTTTGTTTACCCTGTTCATCAATAGTCAGGACCTCCACAGAGCAGGTGGATCATTCTTAGCACTGCAGTGACACTGACGTGGTGGTGGTGTGTTAGAGTGGATCAGATATAGCAGAGCTGACGAGGGTTTTAAACACAGCTGGAGTGAAAATAGTGCACCAACCAACCAACAGTGTCAGGACTAGAGGACCAACACAAACTGTGCTGAGCTGCTGTCTCTGACTTTACATCTACAAGGTGGACCAACAAGGGAGGAGTGGACAGTGAGTGGACACAGTGTTTAACATCTCCAGCATCTGTGGTCCTCTCAACACACACCACCACATCAGTGTCACTGAGAGTGATCAACCACCCAAATAATACCTGCTCTGTGGTCGTCTTGTGGGGGGTTGTGACCTTTGAAGAAAATGGTTAAAGTCTTAATCAAGTGGACAAAAACAGCAACCCCTTGCTTTTTGATGTAGTTTATCATCTTCATGTGATCTCGATTTTTAGCGTTATATGTTTACCTTTACAGCCTGTGTTCAAGTATGAATTGCATTCATGTCCATTTTGTCAACATCTACAGTATCTCTGAGATTAGCATAAACTAATATGTTAACATCTGTAGAAACTGGCAACCCATTCCTACACTTCAAGCATGTTTTTTATGTAAAACAGTGACTGTCTGTACACACTTTACTGTTGTATACTCATGTTTATTACTGAATACTCATTATCACACTGGTGCTGCACTCTCTCATGGAAAATGAGTCTGCAAGTCTAGAATAGTCCAAAGGAAATGTAGACTCAAGTATTCACTGTCAATAATCAAAGCAGACATGATGTAAAGTCTTGACTACCAAAAGCCAGCAGGACCAGCATGATAAAGGATTAGCAGATAATGTATTTTTTATATTTTACATTCTTCACAGTAGGCATCTCTTGCTTAGATGCAGCTTTCTTGGCATTTTCTCAGTCAGCTTTATGAGGTAGTCACCTGGAATGGCTTTCAGTTAACAGCTGTGCCTTGTCAAGAGTTCATGACTTGCATTTCTTGCCTCTTAATGTGTTTGAGACATCAGTTGTGTGTCTACTTTTTGTAGAATTTAAAATCTAAAACATGTTTTGGTTTGTTTAACACTTTTAAGTTTACTACATGATTCCACATGTGTTCACTCATAGTCTGAATGACTTCAGTATTCATTTACAATGTAGGAAGAAAAAAACATACAACTGGTACTGTATATTTGGACTTTACATTTCCTCACATAGAGACTGTTTTATTACGGGAGTTGAGTTAGTACTAGTCGTCTGCTTTTTTAGAATTCAAATGATGAACATGTTTTATGATGTTTACTATTTCAATTTACCACAAGTCACCTAAAAGTGGAGGCGCTTTTAGATTTTTAATCCCTAAAATCACTGTTTCAGGCCCACTGGAACATCACTTTTGGAAATATCTCTGTGTTCTTGTGTTTACATGCAAAATTAAGTAAAGCTGGTGTAACTCTGACTAGGAATATAAATGAGACACTTTAATCCCTCAAATTTTAGCAAAGACAGAGAAGATGAACGATGCTTGCACAAGAGTTGTACTTTTAAATTGGAAATGAGACTCTCAAAATAACATTAGTGACTACAGAGGCGCCACATTAAGTGCTCTTAATGTTATTTATTTCTATTTTAACCTCTTAAAAGTTCACTGTTTTTTCGGATTATGTGTCTGAATCTACATGTCGAAATCTAAGTGTATTTATCCATCCATCCATTATCTTCAACTTAATCCTATCAGGGTTACAATGAATCCCCCACCCCTTCAGTGGGCACAGGGCAGGGCATTACACTATCATAGCTAAACCCAAGACAGGGCTATTCAACAACTACATGAAATAAACACAAACTGCTGACTTTTGGGGTAAAAGAACCCTACATTTGATCAGAAAATGTGTTTTATAATTTGTTATATAACAACACCACTAATAGCAAATGAGTGATGGTGCAGTTCTGGCCCACATCAGTCCACATAAGTGCTTTAACTGGGTCATCTCTGGTCACAAAGCTTTCTGGGACAAGCTTAAAATTTACTGTTGGACATAAATAGAGGTTTGGATATTTGGTCATTGAAATTTATTTCATGCTGCACAACACTACAGGGACTTTATGTAGGTTTGTCTTACAGTTCAGATTTGTTCCACAAGAGGGCACCTTTCAGCAGAGTGCTCAGTTCTATTTGTTTTGGAATGAAAGCCAAAATGAACACTTACTGTAACTGAAGATGGTTTAATAGAAGCAGAATCTTTAACAAGCAGCTCACAATAGTCAGAAATGAACAATAAGAGAAGAATAAGATTTTTGAGCATTTATGCTCGGCCACACAAACTGGACAAACACACACCCCAATGTGACCACTGTTTCAGATAAACAATACAAGAAACAAATTCCCAGCATTCTTTTTCAGTCATTGGCCTTGATTTCCTTAATTAACAATGCTTCGAGCATGCCTGCAGGTTGTCATCCATTGTCTCAAAGAGTTTTTGAAGATGTAAACTCTGCCGTTTTTAAAATAAAGCTCCTTTTGGGACTTCAAAAAGCACAGTGCAGACATTCTTAGCATTTTCTCTCATTGTGCATCCTTTCTCCAAGCATCTGTTATTCATTTTCACATTCGCATGAATAACAGGGTCTCATAAACAGCTCTCTCCCCTGCGAGGGTCTTCAGGATGACGTTCAGTGCATCCTCCTGTTGTGGCCGTGTCTTCAGATAAGCCGACCGAGGGCTTTTCCACTCAGGTTTCAGTGTGTTTGTGTTTCTAAGGCTCAGGCCCTGAATGGCCAGAGCTGTGTTTGTTGGTATTCTCGGACGTGTATGTGAAGCCCAATCCCTTCTAACAACAAGAGTGTTGGAGAGCCTTGAAATCCAAGCCAGGGGGGCGGGGGTGGGGGGAAATGGGACCACCTTTGGGTTGGAACAAATGAGTTTCATACATGTTTATGTGCTGTGACAGAACGGCTAGTGGAACTTCTTTAAGGCCCAGTCACGTTAACTTCAGTTACGATTATTACATTTTATATTTTATTTAGTTTATATGCTCAGGGTGGAAGGGTGGCTTAGTGGGGATGTTCACCTCTTGGATTTGAGTCCCCATCTTGGTGGAGTTTCTATGTTCTCCCTGTGTCTGCTTGGGTTTACTCTAGGGCCTTCAGTCCCCTCCAAAAGTCCAAAAACAATCAGGTCAAGTGAATTGGTTACTCTAAATTGTCTTCGTTTGACAGTGTGTGCACCCTGTCCTGGGATTGGCCCTGTCCAGCGCTCAATGAAGAAGTAGGGGTACCCACTGAGGCCCTAAACTGGATTAAGCAATTAAGATGCTGGATTGTTTCAGTTAGTTGTTAATTCTCTTTCAAGACTTAAGTCCAGTTTATAGTTCTGGAGGCAAGTGTGGCTGGGCAAGATAAAACCTGAGTCTGCTAGGGTATTACCAACCTTGTAATGCACAACAACTATTTGAAAGACAAGAGCTCAAGGTTCTACATTCTAGAGCATTGCTGTGATTACGGTATTACTGTGTTTAGCCTACATTGTATCAAGATGAATGGAAATGAGGAGAGACTCCATTTGACTTCCTAAAGAAGGTGGTTCAGACAGCTGGTTAGGATGCATCAAAGACCAACTGGGAGGAGACCCCAGGGAAGTCCCAGGTCCCAGAGATTATATCTCTCAGCTGGTTTTGTAATCCTCCCATATGAGCTAGAAATGGTGGCTGGAGAGAAGGAGGTCTGATCTACTTTGATTGGGATGCTACCCTTGTGACCCGGATATGGATAAGAGGAAGATGAAGGATGGATGGATGGCTTATAGTCTTCTGTATAAAACTTTGATGTTGATTCATTGCTGTTAGGATTTGTGATTGTATTCAGTCAGGAGAGCATTAGTGAGATACTGATTTCAGATGACAGACTCCACTTTACATCATATTGCAGATTCTGTGTTCACCAATCTTACTTCATGGCCAAAGATATTGACATGTGATGTAAAAATGACAGCAAAATTGTGCCAATTATCCAACAGTGCAATTTATTAAAAACAGAGTACTTTAATTGGTGGATTACGCAATGAATAATATCAGCCCAAATTCAGTGCAAATACGCATTTATGGAAGTCATTCCTGTCAGTATGAGATCCTCAATATCTCCACGTCCCCCCACTGGCCTCCCCTTTTGTAGCCCCTCCATCGTACATTCCTCAACCTTGTAGCTCACATCTGGTGGCTTGACCTGCCTTGTGCCGCCACCGTACTGCCCCGTATCCATCACAACTTTTTCTTGGCAACCTGCACAGAGGAGGGAAAAAAGTCAGTGTTTCGTGCCTCGAAATAGTTGATAAATACTCGATTTCAAGCTCCCCCGCAGCCTGCCAAGAATCAGGGGGCAGTGCAGTTCAGAGTCCCTGTGGGGCATATTGCAATGCAGACTGTCTGTGATCCGACCCCCAGCCAAATAACCCCGTTCAACAGCTTTTACAGTAATGTGCCTTGTGTAAGACTGCAGTTATCAGTAGTAAAAGTATTGATTCTTGCATGATTGTTGGCTTCACCATATTCAGAGAGTCTTAAACACATTTTGTGAGATTAATCTATTAGCGATCCTACAACTGCAAAGCAAAAGTGCCAGTAGAACAAACATGCCTTGCATTCTCTTGAACACTGACACAGCTGCTTGTGAAATAAACAACTACGTCAACACATCAAGTTAAGATCCTGTGGTTTCTTTCGCTATGCCGTGTGACCCCGCGGCTGCTTTTCAGACACTGTCAGCCTTTTTCACTCTTGGCAATGTTTTTATTCTAATGCTTTCTTTTCGTTTTATTGTGCTCCACATATTGACTGAAAGAGTGATGAGGCCTCATGAACAGGATGTCCCTTTAGATTTCTCTCATGTGTTTGGTGGTAGAGGGTCAGAGCGAGTGCACAAAACATTAGCGTTTATTTCTCTTCTCATTTCCAGATGACAGCAGTCCACAGCGGTGTTGATGCTGCACAGGGTGGTGATAGTCAGAATGATGCTGGCTTTTAATACTGTTCTGGACAAGCAGCCAGCTGTAAATCATGCCTTTTTATGTTTTCACACTACATAATGTAGTAATAGAGTTTATGCTATTACCACTAGGGTTGTAAAGGAATATTGATATAAATAAGTATCACAATATTATGTTTTACAATACTGTATTGATGTTTAATGAATAAAGTGGTTTCTAATGGTGATTCATTTTTGTATTGTGTTTCAATTACTGACCACTAGATAACTGCATTGTAATCTAACTACAGTCAGTAAACTCTTCCACTGCGTTGTAAACATTTTCAGTAACATTTTCAAGTTTCAGTAAAATTAGATTTTAAAAATCACAATATATCACCTTGCCTACAGTATGACAATGTATTGAATTGTATATTTATGACATTTAGCTGAAAGTGTTGTTCAGAGTAACTTATAGGTACAGTCATGTTATATTTGTAGGTGAATATAGAGTTAGGAGTCTAAGCCAAGGACTCTTATTGGTACAGTGTGGTGTTATTGGTATAATGTAATGTTAGGAGTTTAGCCTAAGGACTTTTATTGGTACATTGTGGTGTTATTGGTATAATGTAGAGTTAGGAGTCTAGCCCAAGGATTGTTATTGGTATAGTGTGCTGTTATTGGTATAATGTAATGTTAGAAGTCTAGTCCTAGGACTCTTATTGGTACAGTGCGGTGTTATTGGTATAATGTAAAGTTAGAAGTCTAGTCCAAGGACTCGTATTGGTACAGTGTGGTGTTACTGGTATAATGTAGAGTTAGGAATCTAGCCCAAGGACTCTTATTGGTATAGTGTGCTGTTATTGGTATTATGTAGTGTTAGAAGTCTAGTCCTAGGACTCTTATTGGTACAGTGCAGTGTTATTGGTATAATGAAAAGTTAGAAGTCTAGTCCAAGGACTTGTATTGGTACAGTGTGGTGTTATTGGTATAATGTAGAGTTAGGAATCTAGCCCAAGGACTCTTATTGGCATATTGTGGTGTTATTGGTATAATGCAGAGTTTTGAGTCTAGCCCAAGGACTCTTATTGGTATAATGTAGTGTTAGAAGTCTAGTCCTAGGACTCTTATTGGTATAGTGTGGTGTTATAGGTATGTAGAGTTAGGAGTCTAGCCGAAGGCCTTTTATTGGTACATTGTGGTGTTATTGGTATAATGTAGAGTTAGGAGTCTAGTCAAAGGACTCTTATTGGTATATTGTACTTCGACAACCTGTACGTCTGCTATACAACCTGGGATATCGCAACCGACTGGCATCGGCTCGAGAAGGGGATAGCAATGGGATAGCTATGGCTTTTGAGATCCTCTTGATAGGCGGAAGACAGATGGTCCGATGGGTCAGAGCAGAGACAGCCCAAAGACTACCAGCCATGAGGTGTTTTATGGATGACATCACCACCCTCCTCCAAACAGCAGCCTGCACAGCCAGACTTCTCAGACGGCTAGAAGAGCTACTAGCCTGGGCTCGCATGAAGGTCAAGCCACCAAAATCACGCAGCCTGTCAATCCAGAAAGGGAACAGGAATGATAACATCATCTTCACTGTGGCTGGTGAAAGAATTCCTTTACTGGCAGAAGCACCTGTGAGAAGCCTTGGCAGAATGTACACGGCAGACCTCTCTGACAAGAACATGGCCTCAGCTGTTACAGCCCAACTTCAGGAGGGCCTCCACAAGATCGACCAGTGCCCCCTACCAGGGAAGTTCAAGGTGTGGTGTTACCAGTTTACTCTGTACCACTGCCTAATGTGGCCCCTGAAACTGAGTGACATCACCATGACCATGGTCTTGAAGCTGGAGGCAAAGGCCAACAACTTTATCCAGAAATGGCTCGGCCTCCCACGTTCCCTCTCCACCACGACACTGTATGGTAGAAACATCCTGCAGCTCCCACTGCAGTCCATCAGCCTAGGATATAAAAAGGAGAAGGTGAGACTCCACTTTGAACTGAGTGACTCTACGGACCCGACAATTCAAGCTGTCAACCCTCAGATTCGCAGTGAATGGAAGTGGAATGCATCCCATGCAGTTGACCAGGGAGTGGAACGGATGATGCACCAGGAGATCGTTGGTGTCACACAGTCAGGCGGATCTGGTCTAGGATGGGCAGCAGCACCAAAAAGCTGGTCCAAAGCGACCAGGAAGGAGAGGAAGGATCTTGTAATCTTGTAAAAGTTGCCAAAATGGAGTAGGAAACATACAAGATTACAGCAGTGAGCCAGCAACAGCAAGGCAGATGGACTACTTGGGAAGCTGTGCTAAACAGAACCATCACTTGGGCCAATTTGTGGTGAACTCCCCAGGCAAGACTGAGCTTCTGGATTAGGGCCACATACGACACCTTACCGAGCCCCCGGAACCTTCTCACCTGGTTTGGCACAGAAGAACGCTGCCATCTCTCTAGTTCCCCAAATCCGACCCTAAAGCACATCCTCTCTGGATGCAAGACAGCACTGTCACAGGGAAGGTATAGGTGGCGGCATGACAAGGTCCTGCGCAACCTCGCAGAGATCCTGGAAGCCCGCAGACAGCAGGTAAACCGGACAGTAAGCCTATCCTCATCCCCGAAGTGAATCCAGTTTACCAGGACAGGGCCGACAGCACGGCGCAGCACGGGGACAGAGCGGTCGCTCCTGTTGCTAGGAGGTGAGTGGCAGTTGGCAGCCGACCTCAGCCCCCAACTGAAATTCCCGGCAGAGATAACTGTAACATCTCTGCGCCCAGACATCGTGCTCTGGTCAGCACCTGCCAAAGCCGTCATCATGGTAGAGCTGACGGTCCCATGGGAGGAGCACATGGAGTCCGCGTATGAATTGAAAAAGGACAAGTACATGGAGCTGGCAGCAACGTGCTCACAAGCTGGGTGGAGACCTTTCATGTTCCCAGTGGAGGTCGGATGCAGGGGCTTCACTTGGACATCCACACAGAGGCTACTGAAAACTCTGAGTGTCACAGGCTCTAACAGGAGGCGAGCTCTTTGTGATCTTGAAGAGGAGGCGGACGATTTGAGCTTCTGGCTATGGCTCAGAAGGAAGGATGGCACATGGGGGAAAGAAGGCTCTTGAGGGAGACGTTCTGGTATGCAGTCAGGTCTGTGCTTGACTCAGGGAGATGGATGTCCCTGCCATGCACAGTCCCCTGCGACTCAATCCACACACAATAACACTGAGTTCAGAGTGGGATGAATACAGATCCTTTAGCAGACTGCAGGGGGCGGCAGGGAGACCTCCCTGTTGCTGCTCCACCACCCAGAGATGTTCTGTGGATAACGGAGCGAAACATCAGTGAAGGGGGGCCCCCCAGCTGACGACCCTGCAGTCTGCACAATGGCACCGTCGGAGGTGCGTCAGGCAGAAATCCCAAGCAGGTGCCACCACCTATGCTTACATCTGGTGTTATTAGTATAATGTAGAGTTGGGAGTCTAGCCCAAGGACTCTTATTGGTATAGTGTGGTGGTATTGGTATAATATAGAGGTGGGAGTATTGCCCAAAGACTTTTAAATGTATGCTGTGGTATACTTGCCTGGACTGGGGTTGAACCCCAGGCTGCCATGTGGGACGCAGTGTTGTTATCTGCTACATTATAAGAAATAATACACTCATTTCACCAGGTTATTGCCAATGCACAGCCCTAATTGCCAAAACTATATAGAATTTTTTTGGGGGGGACCAGCAAGGGCTTAAATGCATCATAATCATTTCAATGGCCTAATTCTTTTGTGTTTCATTGAGCCAAACAGACAGTGAATTCATGGGCTATTTTGTTTTACTGTTAATAGTTGACAAAACCACACAAACCCTAAAAATAGTCATGTACATTACTCAGCATCAATTACCTACATGTATTTTTAACAGCAGTATTGAAAACAGTATACAAATTGATGATGTTGTGATATAGACATGGACAAGTTATGAGGTGTAAAATGTAAAGCATCCTCTGTATAGCAGTATGGTTAGACAAACAGCAAAATACAATTGATCCAATTATCTCACAATATAGAATTTATTTTAAACTCCGATTACAAAATACATCAGGTAATGATGTTGGATCATGTCATGGTCAGAACAAGCCAATCGCAGAACCAAGAGGATGGTGGTAAAAATACTGGCTTTATTTTAAAACACGGAAAATCCAAAATAGCCAAGCAAAGTTTGAGGCTCATGAAACGACAGAAATCCTAAACCAATCAGTGAATTACGGCACACCAATCAGTTCTTATTGACACCCCATCCTAATGAATACCCATCAATTGACACCCCATCCTTATGAAGTCAGTTTATTGATTGTTCTGGCCTATGCAGGGCTTCTTTACATGTCAGCCTCTCGTGCATACACCTGCTGTTCTCCACACTGCTACATGTATGTTAGAAGAAAACTCCTTCTACTATAATTAGTTCTGGATCATAAACTTCACTCAGACTCCCAAAAGTGCTGAAAGGAGCTCCATAATTCCAGAGTGTGGAGATTATACAAGCTGTAGGGGTGTAACTGAATGTCGGAGTCAGCAACAGGTGCATCTTGGTGGCTGAATTCATTAATTAGAAGGACATTTAGGGAATTATTGGTTTCAGATTTTGAATTATTGACGTTAATCTAGAATTCATTCAAAACAGAAACAACATGGACCCCAATTTGCTTTAGTAAAAATGTCACCTTCTAGGTCAATAATGTCCATCCATCCATTATCTTATCCACTTAATCAAGGTCAGGGTAACGGTTAGTCCGCTACCCCCTCATCGGGCATAGGGCAGGGCATTACACACTGTCCAAGCAAGGTCCAGGACAGGGCGCCAATGCATTGCTGGGCATACACACAGTACTCAATTCACCTCACCTCCATGTTTTGGAATGTGGGAGGAAACCCAAGCAGACACGGGGAGAACATGGAAACTCAGATGGGGAACCCAAGACCTCAGTGCTTAGAGGTGAATGTGCTAACCACCAAACCACCCCCGTCAATAATATTCAGCATAGTCTCTTATAAAATTGCCAGAAACAATATCATATGTATGTTTTCATTCATATATATGTTTTCACCACAGTAGTGCATGAAGGAAAGATACCGCAGGTCCTTTCTTCCACACACCATCAGACCATATAACACAAGCTGCTCTCAGTAGACTGTAGTTTACTATGTACTTATCTTAACTTTCCTCTCATTACTACTGTGGTGCTTTACTATGTGCAATATCCCAACTCATCATCAGTTCTTTGTGCAATATGGGTACGTGCAATATTTACCCATTTATTTACTATCTATCTGCTATTTATCAATCCTTGTACTGGTCACAACATACAGTTAAGGGGAAACCACCTTTCCTCTGATCTCAGCTTCAGTAGACTAGATTATATATCTTTTGTTTTTTAGTATTATTTTTTGTTTTATTTTCTGTAATTTTTGTATATATATATATATATATACTGCTGACATGTCGTTTTCCTGTGCTGCTGTAACATTGCAAAATTTGCTGTGGGATTAATGAAGGAAGATGGACGGACAAATGGACAGACGGATGGATGGATGGACAGAGACAAACAGACAGACAGACAGATACTTACTTACTTACTTTATTGATCCTGAGGGAAAATTCAAGAATTTTGTTGTTCAGTAAGTTCACATTCCCCATAATCACTGAGGTTGTATCTCCACTACTTCTCCTTTAGCTTAGCGTTTAGCTTAGCATAGGCTCGGCTACCATGGTACTTCTTCCTCAGCTCCACCGGGATTGGGTGGACAATGCACTGCTGGTCGGAGGGCTAGCAGTTGTTCAATGGAATAGATCCAATATTCCTCATCACCCAGCGTATTGGTAGAAGATATATCCATAGAATATAATAAAAATACACACTAAATACTTATTATTTATTAATTATTATTTAATAATAGTAATTATAATTATGTGGTATTAATAAAGAACTGAAAAGACAAGTGGTTCCAGATTCATTCATGTTGTTGCAATAAGGAACCAGTACAGCCTAGAACACAGTGAAACCCTGAACGGCAACTTGACTTTGGAGTTTGACACATGTTGTGAGTCTGGCATATCAGCTTATTTTTTATTTGAGTCTCATTTGCCTTGAAGCTGCTCCCTGACCACAACGAAATTTACAGAACAGATTTTTCCAAACATTAATGACGGGTCCACAGTAAAACTTGAGGACTTCCTGTGCCAGAGGGCATTGTATACAAAAACTGTTACTATGTCCTGACAGTAGTACAAGAGACAAATTCAGGTTCCTGATCCTGTTTGCAAGAATCCACTAGAACAGAGTGAAAACAGTCAAGCAGAGGTTTCCCAATGTGTTGTATGTTCTTACGTTCTTGTGTCACCTTCCATGTTACAATCCACTATCTAAAAACTGGAACACCAAGACAAGATAAAATACCCAGGGGGGAACTTGAACCCAAGACCTCAGCACTGCAACACAAGCATGCTAACCACCAAACCAAGCCACCAAACTGTCCCAAGTTCATTGTCCAAGGACTGTTACTGGTATTATTCCTCCATGAGGTTGGCAGGATTATTATGCACTACACCATCCGCAACATGATGTTTGTCATGATATGCCAGGATCTTGGCAAAGCACTTTGCACTTGGATCAACACCAGCAGATAACATGGTACCTCAAGCCATCACAGTTTGCAAAACTGAACACGGGACTCCAGAATCTAGGATCTTGATTTCCAAATTAAATTCAGGTAACACACTTCTGATGTTCAGGTTTGGGAATGTTGATATTCGTGATGTGGCAGCTGTAGCTCTGAGAGATACACAGTATTTATACTAAATAGTAATTTATTCCAACTCACAATCACGTATTATCATAATTTGATAAAAATATTTTTCTCAATATAATTCTTTTTTTTTTTTTTAATGTATGACTGTAAATGTAGTTTGAAATGATGTGGCCCTTGGCTATTGGGGCTCCCATGACTGATGAAGACTCTAGTTTTACTTTTACGTAGTATTAAAACCACCCCAGGTTGGCTTTTGATTTCTGAATGACCACCAAATCCATAATCACAAATGTCAGGAATGAATCGGTTCTTCTTTTGCAGCCTACAGAAAATGTGCTTATCACCCCCCAAAAAATGTCCAGGAAGAAAATGTGAATGCTTAATGTAGAAACCAGACCCCACAACTGTTTTCAATTTGAGTCCCTCTCATTTTTAATTATCTCTAGCTAACGGAGGCCTGCGTTTTACAGAAAGGGGAAAATAGTTTGCTAAGTGCTTACAGCATTTAAGCCAGACCAATTGCTATGAAGTGAGTGAGATGAATCTTGATATGGGACAAGAAATATTTTGCGTACACGTTAAACATGGTGGAAAACCGAACCCTGGTATGTGTGTGTTTTTTGGGAAATATCTCTGTTTATATATGAAATTGAAGCATGTTTGTGCTGATGTAACTCTTACTAGGAATATAAATTAGATCCTCTAATCCCTCAACTTTTAGCAAAGACAGAGAAGATGAACGATGCCTGCAAGACTTGTAATTTTAAATTAGAAATGAGAAACATACCCTGAGGAGGACTCTCAGAATAACATTAGTGACCATAAAGGTACCACATTAACTTGACTGTGGTAATTTATTTCTTTTTATATTTCTTTTATATACGTCTTTTCTGTATTTTTTTTAACACTGTGTTTTATTTCTTGTGAAAAAAACATGACATATTGATGATTTTTGTAAAATAACCCTTCAGATTGTTTCATGATTTGTAATATTATAATAACGCAAGCTTAACATTTACGGCTGAACACTACAAAGTGATTTATTTGAAACTGCACGACACTAAAGGGACTTTACGTAGGTTCATCTTACAGCTCACATTTGTACCACAAGAGGGCACCTTTGAGCAGGACAGAATCTGAATTCTCAGTTCTATTTGCTTTGGAGCTTATTCAAATATCAATATATCAGTGTTTCAATTTTTTTTTAAAGATGTATCCCAAAATATAAGACACATGGTTAATTTGAAGGATAAACTTTAATTAGCAGTTCAACTTAGTCAGAAATGGACATGTTGAGTAGAAAGAAGCTGATCCGCTTTGATATGACTCTCCTTTTTGTGTGGAGCATAAAAATGATTAAATTCATGAAGCTCCAAAAGGCTATTGGATAATATGCCTCTGGAGTCTGAGGGTATTTCAGATACTCTGATGTAGTCTGACAAGCCTTGATATTTTCAAATACCACCAATCAAATTTTTTTTTCCCAAATTGTTTCACAGGCTTTTGTTTAGCACAAACTCAGCAACAACGGTGTCAAAACAGTAAGAGTGTTATACATCTATATTTCTAGATTGAATATTCATGAGATAGCTGTGAACACTCATGTGAGCGCTCTTTGTTTATAGAGACCAAATGGCAGTTTCCACACGTTTTGGCTGCTAATCCTCCACTGGCATGTGTTGTATCATTTGAATAGCTGATCGCATGGACAAAGTCTTGCGCTATGACTTGTGGTGAAAAATGTGCCTCTAGTTATTTAAACTCCTCTCACAAATATCTAAAAATATATTTTGATTCTACCTATATATATTTATAAAATAAACCCTTTAAGGTTTCCAGGCTATGTTTAGTTTTGTTTCTAGGATAAAATCTCACAATGTTCTTGTTGAATTTCAGTTTTATCCCACCAGCGGGAGCTCCAGTAGTGATATTACATAATTTTTTATGTAATATCACTTCATAAAACACTAGCCTAGTCATTGCATTTCCCCCCAAACCAATCAGGATTTTCCAGATGGAGGTCCACACAAAGAGAAACTGAACTCTGTGTCTATTTATGGTCACTTCATGTCACTTTATTACAAAATCTCTACACTTATAGCACATAGACATGAGCAGCTCTGCTGTTTCTGATACCCTCTAACACTAACACACCACCACCACGTCAGTGTCACTTATAATGATCGACCACAAATAATACCTGCAGAGAAACAGATGGACTACAGTCTGTAATTGCACAACTACAAAATGCACCTATATGGTCAGTGGAGCTGATAATTGGGGGTGGTTTTAATGTTATTGCTTTTTTAGTGTAAAGTGCAACTTGTAAAGTCAACCTAATGGATCATGCCTGTGTCTGAGTTATGTGAACATGTGAAAGATGACACTGGGTCATGATGTGGTCGTCTCACATGGGCATCCGTCATATGCCAATGGAGCTTGTACTTATAACGCTGGGGTCAGGGGTCAGACAGAGCGACATGGCTAATGGTGTCAGTGGAGACAGATCATAACTCTCACTTCCATTCAGAGGGCAATTAGTCATGAAGAATGGTGACTAAATGTGTTTTCACGCTAATCGTTTGTGTACAGCAGAAAACAACCTGGCATTCCGTAACCCGCACACACATAACCAACATTGCCATCACCCGGCCTACTGTGGTCTTATTTCTATCATAACTATATATTGATGCTTCCCTATTGTCTACACATGTTACAATGAGTACTGGTAGTGGCAGCTGGCCAATACAGGGCACTAGGACACCGCTCACAATGGCAGAAACATATTTTTATTTTTTAAATAAACTTTTTAAAAACAATCAATAGCTACGCATTTCAAATCTGTGTGTGCTCACTCTTTTTCTTCTGAGGTGACAGAAATATCACCCAGTCAGAGAAGCAGCAGCCAAATACTGACCTGCTGACACAGGATGCAACATAAATTTAGCCAGAGTCCTCAAATCTGTCACAAGGACTTCATTTATTGCGGTTTTCATTCATTTATAGTGGTTTTAAGAATGTCTGATGTTATTGACATGCAGTACTAGAAATGTGAATATTTAGTCTTAATAGTGTATGTGCTCATTTTATTGTATATGTTAGTGAACCAGACTCAGTTGGTAATCTAATGATACATACTGTACTTTCTATCTTTACACATTTACATGTAATAACAGGTTTTTTTAAATTAACTATTAGTCTTTAATGCGAATTAAATAGTGACTTTTGTGTTCAATAACATTGGGATGGTTGTGGCTCAGACAGCCCTAGCAAAATTTTTTTTACCAGCTGTTACTGGATTGTCAGTGGGACAGTATCTCTACTGTACATGCGTGAACATGTTGTGCACTGTAGGTCACAAGTTTGGAATCACCTGGAATTTTCCATGACATCACATACTTGAAGAACATTTTTTTCCTTGTCAGTTTAGCTTTAATAAAATCCACAAATGCAGCTGTTCCTGACAAATATGTAATATTTAAAATAATTTTTAAGTCTACATTTTTACGTTTATTAATGTATTGCTTAAAAATTGATATCTTAGCAAGTGAAATCATCTTAAATTGAGTCAATGTGTCTAATATTCTACTATAAGCTTATCAGATAATATAAATTTCTCATCTGTTTAAGTGATTTTTTTCATTAAAATTATCTCACTATACTGACAAAATAATCTGTGAATATAATGATGTAATTCTACTAAATAAAGTTACTTAAAAGTCAAATGTGTCAGATTTTAAATTAATATGAGAAATACTAGACATGTAGACCTGATTTAAGATGATTTAACTTACTAAGGTATATTATTTTCAGTGTGAACCTTTCCGCACCTCTGCACATGGCAGTTCAGTATTATTTTCAGTATTTGTCATCTAGTACCTTGTTTAAATTAATTAATACTTAATTATGTTAAATGAAGTGTGCTGCTGATTGAACAAATCTATATGATGGCTGAGGAGCATCAATGACATCTGGTACCAGATGTTCTGCAAATTAGCTCACTACTTAAAAAAAGGAAGAAAGAAGCAGTGTTATTACTTTTACATTATTTATTCATTTTACAAACCGGATTCCAAAAACATTGGGACACTAAACAAATTGTGAATAAAAACTGAATGCAATGATGTGGAGGTTTCAACATCTAATATTTTATTCAGAATAGAACACAAATCACAGATCACAGATGTATTTATTAACATTATATTCAGTTTTTTTTCTATTTTTTCAGTATAGTTCCATTTAATATACTTTTAAAAATACGACAAACCATCTCTCTCTCTCTCTCTGTCTCAGTCTCACATATTACATTTATCTATGTATTCCACTCTTTCCCATTGCTTGTCTCAGGCCAATCTGTCTCCTCAGATAAATAACAGCCCTCTGCTTAATGACCATTCACAGCCCCCACTTCCCACGGAAGCTAAATTAAGTGCTCTGAAGATGACATGGCTCGAGACAATCCTGTGAGATCCATGTGCGAGGAAGTTCACTGTTGGCAGCTCCCAAGACTGCTTCCCAAACATCACCATCTCCGGGCCCACCGAGAGCACACTGTGTGTGGAGACTTGATATGACTTTCATATGATGTCAGTTTTTGACTCTGATATGTTTTTCAGCATCAAGCCCCCCGTTATTGGCCACTTCACACAAAAGATTGGATATTGCACCAACCTGTAAATAAATAAAAGTGCTTTTCTTTTCAAACTACTGCAGATACACCATCACCGGGGACCCTAATGTGCACAGAGGAAAGCAAAGGATTCTGAATGGACCAATCAGTAGACGCCTGAATCAGCGGACATACAGTGTATCAAACAAGTGAGTACACCCCTCACATTTCTCCAGATATTTAAGTATATCTTTTCATGGGACAACACTGACAAAATGACACTTTGAAAAATAGTCTGTGT
>BRDA01060463.1:0-10189 GCA_036984385.1 Crenuchus spilurus
GCATGCAGGATGGTGGGAGAGAGAGAGAGAGAGAGAGAGAGAGAGAGAGAGAGAGAGAGAGAGAAATGAGTGAAAAGGCTGAGCAAAGCACAGAGGAATAGAAGCGAGCGAGGATGTGCGAGCGAGAGAGAGATAAAAAGAGGGAGAGAGAAGAAAAGCAAAGGAAGAAGGATGAAAAGACAGAGCGTGGAGAGGCGGAAGAGGAAGGATGGAATAAGAGGGTGAAAATTAGAAATGAAAAGACGAAGGAGCGAAAAGTCACAATGCTGCCCCGTCCTTCAGTCACCCACCCTTGCACACACATCTCCATCAGCTTATCAAGCTTTAAATACAGGTCATGTTCCTGCAAGGTTCTTCTGACTCCTTTACGTCTGCGCTCCAGTTCTGCTCGGTTCTGATGTTAGCGATGATGAGGCCTACAACAATGACCTTTAGCTCATCAGTCAGGACACTGCTTCTCCTTACAGGTCCATACAGAGCAGAGATGTTAGAGAGCAGACACGTCCAGGCTCTGTAAGAAAACCAGAGAACAGGAGAACCTACAGAAATGTTCCTGACAGTCTAGCACATTGTTTTACTAAAGCACACTTAGTCTATTAGAACTGACCTAGATATGGAATGCCCAGAGGTGGGAGTAAGTCACACATGTGCAAGACTCAAATTTTAAAGTTTAACGCAAGTCTCAAGTCTTAAGCATCCTGTCTATGTTCTCCTGAGAGCATCCACGTGCACTGGCTTCTGCTGGTCTGTGGTGTCCTGGTAAGTTGCCAGGTTGGTGCACATTGCAATAGAAATAATCTGATCATGTTTCAGAAATAAAATAATACTTGTAAATATCTATAAAACCCTTCTGAGACATTTGTCTCAAGACTAAGTCACGTCTGGACTCGTGTGGCTCTCCTCTGACTTTGAGAGACAGGTATGGCTCCATGTATAAAAAGAAATGATGCTCAGTGTGTTTTTAAAAGTGGTGTAGTGTATGCGCAGACGCAAGAGACTCCATCACGAGTTACTGAAGTGTGTCCGTCCTTTTTCTCAGCCTGCTCATTTCACATTTTCAAATTCAAGCACAAAATGTCACATTCCTGGTTATTTTCCAAAGAAATTGCATTTCTTTGGAATTTGATATTATCTAGCTCATCATTTACGCCACTGCTGCCTCGCCTGTGTGATACGGAACATGTGTTAGACTGAGAGAGAAGGTGGAAGACAGACAGAGTTGATAACCTCTTGGTGAAAAGCTCTGAAGCGAGACATGCGTGGCCTCCTGTATGCATATAGATGTGCAGAACCATCGCTCTAGACACAGCTAGAGTCCAGCCTGAAGTGAAGATACCTCCACTATCACGGTGCTAGAACGGGTTCTTCAAATTGACCACAGAAGTCCCTACACGAAGCTTTTGCTCAAAAGAATGATCTGGAATGACAGCATACAAGAACCGTTCTGAGCTTCCTAAAGAACCACAAGGTACTTCATCATTAACAATAAAGTAGAACTGTTCATTTCAAACTATGCCATAAAAGAAACCTTTTTGGTTCTCTGAAATAGCGCTGGGGTACTTCAGTCTTAAATATTAAATAGTTTATCGTGAACCAAACCGCAGTCAACACCATAACGAGTTTCAGGATAATTTATAATATTTATACTTTAAAATATGTTTTTTTATTTTGTTTCTGTTTATTAAGATAATAATAATAATAATAATAATAATAATTTTAATAATAATAATAATAATAATAATAATAATAATAATTTTAATAATAATAATAATAATAATAATAATAATTTTAATAATAATAAATAATAATAATTTGAACTTATATAGCGCCTTTCTCAAACCCAAGATGTCATAGAAGAACCATTCTGGGCCCTTTAAAGAACCTTCGGGATTAAAACTAAAGCTGCTAAAATTGGATTTCAGCTGATGATTTCCTTTATAACCTCCAGATTGTTCTAGGGCATCACATCAAACATCCCTTTGTCCACCTTTATTTTGGCGTAGCGGCGCCCTTACAGAGCCTGAATGAAGCATATTGGAGGTATCGGGAGGTTTCCGTGGAGACAGATGACTTGCGTCTCACCGTGACAACAGGCCGGGGTAATGGACGGCGGTGTCGGAGCGATGGTGGTGAATGGCAGCGAACGAGAGGCCATCTAAATTGATTCTGCTAACCATTGCTCCCCAGCCAACACTTTAATAGGTCTGCAATAGAATAATGGACACTTTATGGACACTTTAAACACCCAACTAGGATTCACTCCAAAACTAACAAAGCTCACAGATTCACAGAGACCTTAGCGGTGGCAGGGCCATGGCCAAAAAACCTCCCCTACATCTCCTCCCTCTCTCTTTATCCTCCCCCTGCAACTCCCTCCTCCTCTTCTCTGATGGAGTGCCAGGCTGGGAGATGGTCTGTATTGGTCTTCTTTGTGTTTGGTTACTGAAGCACATGGAATTGCAGTTTACAGCACAATAAAACAGCATACGGAGACTTTCATTGGATATAATGGCTGGAAACACCTTCACAGGATATCTTAAAAAATACCATATATATGCAGTCATAGCAGAACATCATGACCACCCCTGGTTTGGTCCAGGATGGCACATTAAAGTGAGCACACCAGTCACTTGTACCAGAGTGAAAAACCATCATCGTGGACAAAGGATGTGATGTGACTGATCTCCAAAAGTGTAGCGGGTGAAGCATGGTGGAGGCAGCATCTCAGAACCACTAAATTTATGGGATGTCCTAGTGAAGATGTACCGAGAATGGGCTTCTTGTACATTGACATAACAGTGGTGTTCATGTACCGTTGATGCCAGATTTAAGACAACTCCGGCGAGGGGTACAATCAACACACTACAGTTAACCTCTATAATGAACACAGGAGCAATAATATACATCACGAGCATCTCGGTCGGCATTGAATTCTTTCCTTTCATTCAGTTTGAGGACATGAAGAGTGATGAGAGAGAGACACAGAGAGACTGAAAGAGAGAGAGAGAATGAAGGTGTCCATCAGAGCAGGCCTACAGTACAATGAGAGCACGCTCGCGTGGCCCAGTGTCACCATTACAGCATTTCATTAAGTCAGAACATGGCTGCCATGGCGCTGAGCACGGCCAGCCAAAGCCATTACAGAAACTCGGCCGAGCACACTCAGCAGGCTTATAATGACTTTAACACGGTTTAACACCACAAAAGGCATTTAGAGGCAGAAAAGCCTTGAATTCCAGCTAGACCTGCTGCAGCACCGAGCTAACACTACACTTCCCAGTTAAGAGCTCGCGACTGTAGTTACCTTCGTTAACATCTGAGAACACCGGCCTGTCTCCTCGATGTGTCTGTTGATGGAAGTAGAGATGTTCCCACAACTTTGGCTAACGTTTTGTAAATGTTCTGCCAAGTCTTAGAAAAAGTACCATGATAAAGCCATCAGGGTAGACTGGTGTTTTTCAACACTACCATTATGGTGGTACCACTGTACCATCTACTTAAACTAGATGTATTACCACAGAGTACTGTGGTACTACCATCGTCCATAAAACCATCAATGCACCATGATGACTTTACCTTAATAATACCATCATACAACCAGTACCACAGTATATTCTTCTAAAGGAATGTTACAAGCCAGTGTTCTCTCAGTAATGTTCTGTCTAAAATAAATTATTAAGGTTCTGGGAACTGTAATGTTCCAATACAACGTTTCAACAACCAAAATGGAACGTTCAGAGAGCTTACTTTAGATAGCTGGGGTAACTGATGTGACTGTCTCTGATTTAAGCTAGTCTATAATCACTATTAGTAAAGACCTTATAACTATTATTTATATGACTTTATTTATTTAATTATACAGAAACATGCACAGTAATCTTCTACTTGCACGGATTCCTCATCTCCAGTGTCTCCTCAAGTCTTGAGAAAGATTATCGTGGAGGAGGAGGAGCAACCAGTTCCACCCAATCACGTGAACGGCCGCAGATTCTTTTTTATCATGTTGTGTCAAATGCTGTTGAATCAATCAAATGGTACTGAATCACTGCATCACAACAGAGCTGAATCATATTGTACACATGAGTAGTTCCTTCATTTGTATCTTTTAATGTATTGGATCATTGGCACTGCATTGAGAGCGTCGTATCAGCCTCAGTGATGCAGATGATGATCTCTAGCTAAATTTGGCCAATGCTGGTAAAGCTGGTAACTGTGCCACTAAACTAACATAAGTCTGACTGAAGACTCTGCTAAACCCAACCTGTCCTAACAGGTTCATATGTAGTGGAAACACATTTCATATGAATAATATATTCAGAATGTCTACATTTCACAAAAATAGCTGTCATTACATTGCTTTGAAAGAACACGTGTGTGTGATATATTTTAGACCAGTCAAATAAACATTTTAAAATATAGCCCAGTTTTAGAGCAAACTGTCATTCCTTCAATTTTCCATCATTTACAGTATGAATCAGTACATTTAACATACTAAGTGTTTCCTACTGGTAGTTAAATGTAGCTACAAGAGTAAACAATACTTAGACCTAAACCTAATCAACAAAACTTAAGAAAGATCTGGATACAGTTTGAGTCTCAACTTTTTTGATTGTGTTGAAGCATCAGTTGTTGATATTTTATATTGTTTGTTATATTTATTTTATAACAAATATAATTAAGTTTAACAATTTACACAGAATTAACAAATGACAGGTTTTTTGATTGACTTTTACAAAGTGTTTTTGTTTTTGTGGACCAGAGTGGAGAGCACTGCTGGGAAAGAACACAGTTACAACAGTAAATCAAACCTTTTTCTTTTATGACCGGCTATATTGTCAAAGCTGTTCTTGCCCGTCTCAGGAATAGTATATTCCCCTCCACAGGCTGTGAGGAAATCTCATTAGGTGATCACTTTTGTGCTGCACAAGCTTATGGGTGTCTCAGAAGCAGTTTGTATGGTTGTATATATTAACAGTGAGTGTCACTGTCGCTTTGTACAACATTTAAACCAGGAAACATACTTTGTTTTCAATCCCAAAAGGTGTGTATTGTGTACCTCCCTCAGCTCTTCCACAAAGATTCTAGCCAATCACAATTAAGCACTGTCATCATCACAGTCTCTTAGACAATTGTAAGGACCATACTTTCTCTCTCTCTCTCTCCTAGAATGAACTCTGTACTCCTCCGTTTAATCCATCCAATCAGCGTCAGTCAGAGAGCTGCCACTGTCTGATCTCTGTCACCTGTCTCTCATCATTAGAGCTATATAAGCTCCTCCCAGCTTAGTCATCCTTACTAAGTATTGTGAATCTGTAACACCCCTTACCAAGACTTTTTTCTTTGATTTTGCCTTCTCATGTTTTGGAACCTGTTTCTAACTTCTGACCTCATCTTTGTCTCAGTCCTTCATAGCATAGCCTTGTTAGCCTGTAGCCCTGTTGGGGATCATAGACTTGTTTAGCTCCTAGCTGTGTTTGTGACAGTAGCATTAGAGTAGCCGGAGCCTGTGCTCTGTCTTGAAACTTGGAATGTGATTTGGTGTACGTGTTTGAATTTTCACTAAATATGAGTTAAATTC
Source organism: Crenuchus spilurus (assembly GCA_036984385.1). Taxonomy (NCBI): domain Eukaryota; kingdom Metazoa; phylum Chordata; class Actinopteri; order Characiformes; family Crenuchidae; genus Crenuchus; species Crenuchus spilurus. The sequence continues at coordinate 5,579 of BRDA01060463.1, forward strand.
TAGTTGTTTCTATCTGAACACGCCTGTTATGTCTTTGCCACATGCCCAGCTGGACATAGGACATTTCTTAAGCAAATGAATGTTACTACTGATCGATAGATAGATAAATAGATAGACAGACAGACAGACATTGAGCCCCAGGAAAAATAAGGCATATATGCCACATAGTAACAATGCAGTAAACACGTAAGATACAATATAGTAGAAATTTAAGGTGAAATTAAAAATTACAATAAGTGGCTAATTTCAGTTTGGGGTAGAAATGCTTAAATTTCCCTCTTCTGCACTACCACTGACGGTCAGTATTAATCCCTCACTCACTGCACTACAAAGAAGACACAGCCTTCTCTCTCTGTCTTATTTGAAGTCTGTACATCATGTCCACTTTAGTGTCATATTAGATTTGCATCCACATGTCCAGCTGAGCTGTATGGTTGTGGTGTAGAACGGCCCAGGAGACGACTGATAAATAGTGAAGAGTCAGTCAATAAAACCAATAAGGCCTCTAAGACCAATCACTTCTAATAAAGCCAATCACTTCTAATCTGCTTACCCAGCCTGACGCTGCCCTCCTCTGCAGTGCCGACCGGAGGCCTCTGCAGCCGGATCACAACTGAGACGAGCACAGACAGATCAAACGAGGAGCCTCAAAGCCAGTCGGGTTATTTAATGACTTACTGAGCATTAACAATGAAAAAACTCAAAATATCAGTTCTTCAGATGATAAATATGACATGTTTATACTAAGACTGGCACATTAACCAAGATAATAATGTTAAGATGATGATGATTCTTTTTTGTACTATTATTATTATTATTATTATTATTATTATTATCATTATTATTATTATTAATGTCACTATTATTATTATTAAGATGATGATGGTTATTATTATTATTATTATTATTATTATTATTATTATTATTCAAATGATGATGATGATGATGATTATTATTATTATCATTATTATTATTATTATTACTATTATTATTAGTAGTAGTAGTATTATCATTATCAATGTTACTATTATTATTATTAAGATGATGATGATGATGATGATTATTATTATTATTAGTAGTAGTAGTAGTAGTAGTAGTAGTAGTAGTAGTAGTATTCAAATGATGATGATGATGATTATTATTATTATCATTATTATTATTACTATTATTATTATTATTGTTATTACTATTATCATCATTATTAATGTTACTATTATTATTATTAAGATGATGATGATGATGGTTATTATTTTTATTATTATTATTATTATTATTATTATTTAAAAGCCTTTGTGTCTCTGGTTTTCAGATTTCAGATGTTGCTTTGATGAAGAATTTATAAAAAAGGTCGCTCACACAGGGGAACTGACCTGGAAAGAAACAACATGCCAAGATCTGACCTTTCTGAAGACGTCTGTTTTCATCTCTTCATCCCTCCTCCTCCTCCTCCTTGTTCTGTCTTTTCATGGTGCTGCAAACAATAGAGTAGAAATTTCTGAATTTGTTGGTGAAGTGAAAATACATTTGTAAAGATATTTCAATAACAACCGTCTATAAAGACCAGCACCGAACACGACTCAGCGTTGAAGTAGCTTCAGTTTTTTGTCGAAATTAAATATCATTATATTTATTAAAGGACACATTTGAGAAATATTTCAAAACTGCTGCATGTATATTATCTCTCTCTCTCTCTCTCTCTCTCTCTTTCTCTCCGTGTCTCCATCTCTCACTGTGTCTCTCAGTTCATCGTATTCATAATTCATTGGTGCTCAAACAGAAAGGTGACCTTTCTTTGCCCATTCATGAAGGTATGAGCATCCTTCAGCATTCAGCACTGTACACACACACACACACACACACACAAAGTAAGTGACCAGTCAGCAGATATGTGTCTATCTTCAGCCTGCGACATAAGTGCAGAGCCGTATGGAACACAGGACTGAAGAGAAGAAATAGAAAATAAATCAAGAGAAGAAAAGAGAAATCAAGAGAAATTACAATAAAAAAGAATAAATAGAAGAGGGGAGAAAGTATAAGAAAGGAAATTAAGAGAAATGTCTGACCTCCATAAAGAAAAGAGAGGTCAGATTTCAAAAGAAGAGAATTTGTGAAAAGAGAATTTATTAGAAAAGATCAGATAAATAAAGATTAAAAATAAACTATTAAAAAAGACCAGGAGAAAACGTATAAAAGACAAGACGAGAAATGATGAGCTGAGAAGTTTTGAGAAGAGATATTATGAGAAGAAGAGAAGATGTAACAGCTGTATGCTAAACCCTCCCGAACAGCTCGTGGAGCTGAGGGGGAGCTGAGGGGGAGCTGAGGGGGATACAAAAAATGTTTTGTCATTGTCTGCTGCTGTGTGGATACTGAGTTCATATCTCATAGAAAAGACTTCTCATCAACACACACCAGGCAGGACTGTATAACACACACACACACACACACACACACACACATCCTTCACAGTAACTCCTCACTACACTCAGTAATCACAGAACTAAAGTGGGCACCAAAGGTCTAACAGCACACTGTGTTCTTGTACAGTGTAGAACTAGAACATTGGTTCTAGATGAAGCAAAAGCTAAGTGCTGTTAGAATGACCCTCCCGGGTCCACCAGGGCCTGAACCTAAACACGCTGACCCGGCTGGCATGTCAGGAGTGTTTCAGCCCATGCAGCGGGTTCTCAGCAGGACCGGTGACAGACCTCCCCCGTGTTTGTCTTTCCACGTCCTCCCTCTGACCAGGCCTTTGTCCAGACCACATTCAATAAGAGCGAGAGAGAATGGGATTTAAAAAAAAAAAAGACAAAAGTGCAGTTCTCAGTGTTTCTCAGAACATGGTGCGACGGGGGCCGGACGGGTGAAGCTCTTAGTGGACTGGGAGCCGGCAGGGAGCCGGGCTCGCTGGGAGAGGTTAATGTTCCATCTTGTTTTGGTTAAAAGCAGGAGCCCATGATGGCGGCTGAGGAGCATCTTCACCACCTTCTTCAGGTCAATCGTTTTTAGGAGATGGCAGAGTGATGACGGAGACATGGAAAACAGGCCTATATTAAATATTATCACTTTATATAATTTATTAAAAGGCTAAATTAAGGCTGCACAAAAATATTGTTACACGTCACATCGCAATATTATATTTGGTGATTCTGATTCTCACAAACAGCCTAGATTTACAATAAAAACTTACATGTAAAGATTGGTGGTTCATTTTGTGTTGTAATTAAACTCACAACCATTAGATGATGGAGTTGTAATTTCTCTTCAGCTATTAGACTCTTCCATTCCAACAGAAATTATCACCGCTGACAGTTTTCCTTACATTAGATATAAAAAATTACCTTATTTACAGTGACACATCACAATATATTAGATCATAACTCCTGTATCTTATCGACAAGCTCTGAAGCACAAATGTTTATTTGGGACATGTTTTTAGAATTTAAACCTACTTAAAATTGAGCACAATTTGATATCAACCATCATCTCCTAAATCTTTAACACAGGCCTGACCCACTTGTATTAGATCTAGCATCTGCAGCCATAACTGCATTAAACAGCACTAAAACAAATGTAAACTTTATGAGTGGAGTCAATATAATTTCAAATAAATTCATTTTACACAATTGTATTACACAATTATATTGCCAAATTTAATGGGTCCAAAGATAGAACCCTGAGGAACACCACTCTGTTACTGAATGTAATCACTGTAATAGATGAACCACACACATAATATATTTGACATTTTCTACATTTTGCCACACAAAGACTGCCAGAAGAAGATCATAGACAGGTCTGGATCTTTTCAAGTCCATCTGACCTACATATCATGTCAGCACCACGCTGGACTCCCAAAGTCTGTCTGACTGGCATCCCGTCCCAGCCGTGGTGCAAACGGATCAATGGCCGCTGATGTTGACATTTATTAGGCGGTGTCAAAGCCTCTGCATTGATATTGACACTGGAATACATCAGCCAAGTAACTCAAGAGGCAAAGCGTCAATAAATCTACAGAACAATGCCAGAGGTTGGAGAGAAGACTGAGAGAAATGTGCCCAAGTCCATTCATCGGTTTGTTTTACTAATGAGTGTGCTGACTCAATGCATAGTATTGCACACAATAGACACCGAGTTCAAAATGTTCAGCCTTCACTTCTGATTAGGTCCAGAGTGCAGTGTGAGTAGCCTCCTCCCATTGGTCGATAAGAGAAAGGTGGTGATGCTGTACTGATGGCCTCTTTGTTACGCTGTGTTCTTTGTCACGATGTTCGCCGTGGCCCATTTAAAGGCTCGTCATGACAAAGAAGGCCGAAGAACGTGGAGAAGCCCAACATCAGAACTGTGTCTTATGTGGAGATGTTGCCGATGAGGCTCAGTGTAGACACTGCAGTCAGTCTATGTAATTGAAATGTGAAGATATAATAGACCCACCAGTTCTTCTGGTTTTACTGTCGTGAACTATTTCTGCTAAATTTATATAAATAAAGTTAATAAGCCACATACGTATTTGTTAAAAAAAAACAATATTCTAATATTTACACTCAGTAATTCAAATCAATATTTGCTTGCTTTGGCATGCTATCTACCATCGCTTCCCTTTCCTGATAA
>BRDA01060468.1:0-20195 GCA_036984385.1 Crenuchus spilurus
ATTAGTAACCCTAACCCTATGATGGTAGTACCATGGTATTTATTGTAAGGGAACACCCTAAGAACTACATTAGATATTTTAGCAAGCACATAACAACAGCAGATAGCAGCATCTTCACAACCCCCTGCAGTATAGTAGCACCTAAAGCAACCATCCAAAGTAGCATATTGTGAAGTTGTCCAATATAGTGGCTAAGTTGAGGTTGCTATGATATTTTATGTGGTCACTAAATAATATGCTAGTTCGTAAAGTTCGCCTAGCAGACGGTCGGAAGTGCGCGATAACGATGCGCGTGAAACAGAGGTATAAACAAACCCAAGTGGGTAGCATTTCACACAGTGAAACAGCGTGATAAACTCACATTTGGGACTGTTGCAGCTGCATTAGTGGTATTTCCACTTAGATTATGGCAAATCCAGATGATGATATGACGATAGAGTTGTTTGATCAGTGGAGAGTGCCTCAGTTGAAAGATTATTTGAGGAAAAGGAACTGTGAGTGGAAGCAAGAGTGTTGGTGGCACCTTGTTTTGTTGCATGGGAGCTGAAACTGCCCATTGTACAGACTGCGCTAACGAAGTCGACAAAGATGTCGAAATTCACTGGATGCTCCAGAAGGGAAATTACCTGATCCCAGCACTCTAAACTCGTGGCTATCTGAAGATGAGGGACTGAAACTGGGGCCACCAGTGTTTATATAGGACATAGGTTAGTAAAATTTTTACTGCCTATCAACGAAGACTTTTATGTAATTTTAATTAGGCCTATAATGTAGCCTAATGTATTATGTTAATATAAATATATTTATTTATATAACCATGTAACCTTGTGTAACCATGGCATATACACACATATTAATAAATAAAACAACTGTAAAAAGTTTACATTTCACTGTCACATTGGGTATGTAATGAAATCCTACTGGGCTAGTACTGAGTCTACTGACTGTAACATGATCATGGCAGCAGCAGCTGCAGTATGCTGTGCAACACACGGGGCTGGAAATATGATATTTTACTGTCATAACTATCCTTAACTTCATTGTCAAGTGTTAAAAATGGAAACAAACAAGAAAGTATGCTCTTCTGTTAACACAGTAAATATGTAAATAGTTGGGCCTGCGACTTTAATTTCGGCGGTATAAAACAAGCGTGATACATGTGCAGTGGGTTTGTTTATACCCCTGCAGCAGACGACGCACATCGTGATCTACTTCCGGTCTACACTTTCCGATTTGGGTTATTGCTAAGGTGTCCATTGTTGTCCATTTTAAAATATAAAAAGTAGATAACATAATATTCAAGGTGATTGGTATGGTGTCACTGGCTGGTTGCTAGATGGTATGTGCTTGCTAAGGTGTCCAAGATGGTTGACTAGGATTGCTACATGGTTGCTATGATGTTGCTAAGTGGTTACTGACATGTCCAAGGTGATTGTTAAGGTGTTGCTAAGGTGGTTGCTATGGTATTTCTGGTGATTTGAATGTTGCTTGCTGATTAGTGTTGCATTGCTACATGGTTGCTATGGTGTTGCTAGGTTGTTACTATGGTACCCAGTGTGGTTTCTATTGTACTATTGGAAGTTTCAAGGGTGGATGTTCATGGGGGTGGGGGAAGAGGGGATAATAATGCTTAAAGAGTACATTTTTTAATGTTTTATATTATGTATGTAAGTTGTTGACTTAAACGTGTAAACAGTTGTTAAAGTGACAAGTTGCTTCTGTTACATGGTTGCTAAGGTATTCCAGGTGATTGTAGCATAGATAATGGGTACTTCTCTCTCTTTGTCTCTGTCTTTCTCTGTGTGTGTGTTGTAAATGTGCTGACCTGCGGGTATAATTTTGCTCAATCTTACTATATTTTTATGTTTCTTTACTTTTATGTCTGTAATACTGAAACAACTTTTTAAGTAAACTTTTGTATATTTTAAATGGTCAACTCTGACTTATTGTCATGTTTTAAGCTTTTGTGTTTCACTAAGTCTCAAACTTTATTTTAGTCATGCTGGGGTAAAATTACCCAACACTACACTATAGTTTTCAAACCTTGATCCATTTGCATAACTAGGTGAGTTCCAGTGGTATTTCTGCATGAAAATGGTAGCTAAGTTTTATGACTTAGTAGGGGTGTAAAAAATAACCGATTTGAATCGGAAGACTGATTTTGACTTAAATGATGTGAATACATCAGTACACGGACCCCTGAATCAGTCTATTTGTAGCATAAACCGGCCGATTGAAATAGCTGTCAATCGGTTTGGCATTGCTGATGTGCGCTCCTGCTGCTCGCTCTGCTTCTCTCTCTCTCTCCCTCTGACTAACTGTTATGATATTCGTCACAGTCACGTCTCGTCACCAGGTTCGCGACACCAGGCCAAGTTGCCAGGTTCACAGTTTTCATGCCAATTTGGGCTACTTTTAAAAATTACCGCAGCCACCAAAAAACAACAAAAAAGTTGGTGTTGCCTTGGATATTACATCAAGACGGCGGGAAAATGTGTACAAAGTCGACACTAAGGTGTGAATACAACAATAACGAGAGAGAGAGAGAGAGAGAGAGAGAGAGAGAGAGAGAGAGAGAGAGAAAGAGAATGAATATGGGGAAATACAAGAGGCGGTATTGCAAGAACTGGGAAAAAGAAAAAGGTTTGATGGACTGATAATAAATCCCTTATAAAAAAATACTAAGTCGTACACTCATAGTTATTTTGCCATTTGCTTCAAACGGGTGACAGACATATATTTTGTGCCAGTTTAAGCTTTTGATGGGCGGGTTTAAGATATTTGGGCTGGATATTTTTTTGGACCTGGCAACCCTGCGTCACAGTCAAGTTTGTTTTTTACACAAAGAACGCAAAACTAGACAAAATCGTTGCTGTTTGCAAAGCATGCAAAGTCGCATTCAAGTACCACACCAAACCTCACCACTCATTTGGTGAGATGACATGGTGAAAGTGGTGATGAGGACACTAGCACCGCTAGCCCAAAGACACAGCAGGACTAAAACACAGAAAAACAGGACTTCTTCCAGCCAAAGTAAAGTGAAGTAACGGCTTCAGTAGCCCAGTTCATTGTCAACGACTTAAGACCATACTGTGTGGTAGAGAATGAGGGTTTTGGGGACTTGTTTAAAATATTGGAGCCCCGGTACCACATCCCAACGCGATCATTTACTGTTTCTGAATTCACATGCCAAATACAACTATACAAGTTCTCTAGTATTTCATTAATCTATCTGAATGCAAGCAAAAACACATTTTTAGTAATAACATGTTGACTCAATGTAAAATTATCTATTTTAAACAAGTCACTTTTATTATTTCCTACCCTATTATACTGAACCAAATCGTATCGAAATCGGTCCAATTTAAAATAAATTGTTTCTGAATCGTATCGTACCGCATGAATCGAGAAACATATCGGATAGTCATTTATTGGACAGATACACACCCCTATGACTTAGCTGGTCAAAGATGTTTTCTACATTTACGTTACATTTAAAAACCAAAACCAATCAAATCGGAAGTTCAATTCACATACACACTTGACAAATGAACACAGTGCACAATTGTAATTCTCTACACATCAAACCAACAGTCTAACAACTGCTAACTTTTGCGCTGCTAGCTAGGAAAACCAGCAGTCTAACAACTGTTTAATCTGTTTTGCTAACTAGGAAAACCAACAGTCTAACAGTTTCTAACTCTGCTGCTAACTAGGAAAACCAACACACTAAAAACTGCTCAATGTTGTTCTGCTATCTAGGAAAACAGCAGTCTAACAACCACTAACTCTGCAGCTAGCTGTAAAATCCAACACTGTAACAACTGCTAACTGTTGTTTGGCTAAGTAGGAAAACCAACAAGCTAACAACAGCTAACTCTAGACTGCTAGGAAAACCAACACAATAACAGCTGCTAAATGTGTTACTAACTAAGAGAGGAACCACTTTAAATTAGCTTAGCTAACAATTAGCATGATTAAAACATTGATTTTGCCAATTTAAAGCTCCACTGACAAAATCTTAAATGTTGCTTAATTCTGATAGAGTGAGGTTGAGCAATGGGGCTGTAGGGATAGAAAGTTGAATTCAACCTGCTTTGTGATGCATGTAGTGTGTTTATTAGCAATGTGCTAAAACTCAGAACAGCCCTCTTTCTCTGTGTAGCTACTAGTTTCAACCATTTTTGCTTCTAAGTCTTTGACAATAAAAGCTTTACTCTAGTGCCATCAACTGGTTCTCAGAATTCATAATAGAGCTTGTTCCATACAGCTATTTACAGGTTCACATGACTACATTGGCTACTAATGTTAACGTTTGTATATGTCCTCTATTTAGCTGTGTTACAATGCCAAAAGGCCTCAGAATTTTCAGGCTCTGCTGAAGGTGGTTATTGGCATGTGTTTTGGACATAAGACCAGATATTGTGGAACGTCCAGAGCTGAACAAGATGTTAACTAGACCCAGGGGCGGTACTAGGGCTGGTCTACGGGGCTATAGCTCCAGGTCTTTTCTCAATATCCCCGGGTCTTATATCCAACCCAGAACCAATCGTCCAACAACCGGTCCCCATTCTGAATGACACACTTTTACTGATTAACAGATTTAATCATGACCCATTGCTGAGTTACTGGCATTCATAATTCTTTCCCGGTGCTTATGTAAGACCTCAGCCAATGGAAAAAGAAACCAAAACTGGTCTCTTGTGTCCATTTGGCTCAACGGTGGAATAGCCAAAGTTCTGATGATTTGTTGTTCAGGCCTATAGGAAATGATATAATTAAGACTTAAATAAACAACGCTTCTCTGATTCTTCACCACCAAATACTTTCAATGTTCATCAGAGCTGGTATTGGGTTAGATAGTTGATCTTCTTTTCTGAGTTCGAGACAGAATATTCTAGACGTAGTATAGAACAACTCTGAGGATCCCGTTCTGCTCAGAATTGTCCAAAATTTCCACCCAGGAACTGAGTTATCTGATCATGCTAATGAGACATGATCTCAGCACTCAGAGATAAAGTCCTAGCATCAGGAAAGGATCAGAAGTCTACCACCCTGTCAACAGACAAGAAGTATAAAGTTGAAAAATGACAATTTTCAGCATTTTTTAAAAACATTTGTCATTTATAGAAGCTCCACTGAGCTTACTTAGAATGTCTCTCACTGTTTCACTGGTGTGCCTGATCGTCATCTCAGGTGAGTCAGAATTGTTACTTCTTTTTCTTAAATGTTAATTTACTTTGTAATGTTGTGAGCGAATTACTTTCTGACATTCTGGTCAGTTGTGCTAGTTCTGCTTTCCTGAGGTCTGGGGAATCAGATGTTTGGATATAAAGGGTATGTTGATGTTGTCCAGGATAAAACTCCAAACTCAAACTGAAATGAACAATCTTAAAATGAGCTGAACACATTATTTAGTATGTTTCTTGATGCATAAAATCATAAATTTACACATTTTTTACATTTTCTGTTGCAGGAGTTGCTACACAGTATCCATGGGATGTGTATTACAACCCTACATCTATCTGTGCACTAAGGGGGTCAACAGTGGACTTCAGCTGCACTTACAGTTATCCAACTGGTCACTCAGTCCAAATAAATTTCTGGAGCAAAGAACTAGTTACAGATAAAGAACCTCCTGATCTGTTAGATGATCCAGAGTATAGGGACAGGGTTCAGTATATTGGAGATAAACAACATGACTGTCGCCTCAGACTGAACAATGTGACAGAAAAAGACCAAAGTAAATACTACTTCAGATTCACAACAAACAGGGGAGGAAAGTATCAGGGTGCAGATGGACTTGATCTTTCTGTCACAGGTAAGATCTATCAGCAGAAATAAGATGTTCCTCATTTACTACTGTGCAGGAATCTTCCAGAACTTCATGCCACACACTAAACAGAACCTGCTTAGTACTGGAGGACCAGCATTCACAAAGTTCTGCAGCACTAGGAATAAGATTGTACAGTAGATCCTATTTACATTTGGGGCATTTAGCAGATGCTCTTATCCAGAGCGACTTACAGTTGGGTTAGGTGCCTTGCTCAAGGGCAGTTAAGTCATGACCTGCCCGGGAATCGAACCGGCAACCTTCAGATCACAAGACCAGATCCCCAACTATTTACCTGCCTGAGTCTCATTTAAACTAGTGTATCCTGGTCTTTCCAAAGTCTGAGACACTGGACTTCATCGTTAGCTCAAATATCTTGGGATGCCCAAAGATTTGCATGGTGCTCCATTGCATTTTTAACTTGTACAAACCAAAAATAATATATGAATCTTGCTAAAAATGTGAACTTTGTGGTTTTTGGAGATGAAATTTGTCTTATGCTGACTTTTCTTTTGCCAATTTTTATCCCCTTCCCAAGGTAGTAGTAGCTGTTTGGCCCATCCCATCCATTATGACTCTCCCCATCACTTTGCACTATCCCTGACTCTAGGAGGATGAAGACTAACACAAGCCTCCTCCATTGCCTGTGATGCAGATACTGCCTCTTTTTTAATTATTGCTGATACACCGTCACTGGGGAGCCAATGTGCCCGTAGGAAAGTGCAGGATTCCCAGTTCCGAATGGACCAATCAGTAGACGGCTGAGCCAGCGTACATTGCAATGTGAAAGTGATAGGAAGAGAGAACGCCATCTACCCACCCAGAGAGAGCACTGCCAATTTTTGCTTTCTTGGGCCCCGGCTGTTGATGGCAAACAGCATGACCAGGATTCGAACTTGCGATCCTCATGGTGTCAGCGTCTTAGCCTGCTGAGCCACTCGGGGCCATTATGCTCAGTTAACTATTCACAGTAACAGAAACTTAGACCAGGGCTTCCCAAAGTTTTGCACATCACTGTATTAAACAAAATATATCACAGTGTCATTCAAGATACCAGCAATGCATTCATTCAGATTAGTGTAAATTGGATTTGTCTTGCTTGTAGATCTTCAGCTGGAGCTTCCTGAGACAGTGATGGAGGGAGATAACGTTACTCTCAGATGTAAAACCACCTGCAGTCTGACCGACAGGCCAACATTCACCTGGTACAGAAATGGACGTTTATCCTCCAGTACTGACCAGCTCAGCCTGCAGGGGGTCAGTAGAGAGAGTTCAGGCAGGTATCTCTGTGCTGTACGGGGTCAGAAACATCACTCTCCTGAGGCCATTCTTAATGTCAGATGTAAGTACAGATTCATGGTGAATGATCTAAAATCTCACTATTGTTACTGGTTGTATGTCACTACGGCAGCTCTAGAGCTCTAAGTTGTATATCAGTTTTTAAGTAACAGTACTGCTGCTATTTCAGTTGGACCAAAAGGGTAGGTGTGTGTAGCAGTGTTTAAATACTGCTGTGTCCACTAAACACACACTAACACACAACCACATCAGTGCCACTGAGAATAATTCACCACCAAAGTAATAGCTGCTCTGTGGGGGTGAAAGGAGGCTAACAAAGCATACAGAGAAACAGATGGACTACAGTCTGTAATATTACTTTTTTATACATTTTTATTTTGTATCATAGCACTTAGTTTTGGTGAACACCAAATGCTCTGTGATATCTGGTGATGATGGTCTTATTTTTAGATCCTCCAAAAAACACATCAGTGTCCATCAGTGAAGCAGCAGAGGACAGTTCAGTGACTCTGACCTGCAGCAGTGATGCTAATCCACCTGTGCAGAACTACACCTGGTTTAAAGAAGGTGGAGGTTCACCTGTAGGAATTGGACACAGTTATAATGCTCTACAGAGTGGATCCTTTTACTGTGTGGCTCAGAATAAATACGGCTCTCACACATCAGCTACAGTGACTGTAAAACTGAAAGGTAAATAGACCTCAATTGACCCCTTTTAGTAACATTTGTTAGAAAATACTTCAACATTTGTTTGCACACAGACGTTAAGGACACACTTACGCATGCATTGAGTGGAGCAATGGCTGGAGCTGCCGTTTCAGGTGCAGTACTTGGGTGTGGATGTCTACCTGTTGTCATTGCTGTGTTGTATGTAAGGTAAGCATATGCATCCTTTTACATTGACTGGAAAACAGTTCTTTAAAAATTGAGTAATTTTATTAAGTTATTTTCTGTTTTGTAATACATTTGTTATATGTATATGCCTTATAGGGCCTTATATAAGTATATAAGAAATATACATTTCCAGAATTTCACAGTCCTTGTATCTCAAATATCACAGATCTGACAAATATTGCATGCGCTATATTTCACTGCAGTTAATCACATATAATGTTCATTGTGAGTGCAGTCATATCCCTCAAACATAGGAGAGACTGTTACAACCAGTAGCCAATAGAGGGCACTAGGTACTCTCCATGGTATAAATTATGTTTTAAATAAATATTTTTTAAATAATCAATATCTACATATTTTAAGTATGTATGTGCTAAACATACACAATAACATAATATATCAAACATTTTGGCGGAAACTTCCTGGTTCATTCCCGCTCTTTTCTGAGGCCAGGCAATCAGAGTAGCAGCAGCCAATCATTGGCCATTACTGAGACAAGCTGCCCATAGCAGCAGCAATTTAGCCAATCAGCATCCTCGAATCTGTTGTCTAACTGACGCTCAATTTATCACCACAGCAGAGTCAGTCAGTGGTTTATTAACATATAATACAAACTCTAAATGTCTAATATTTAGTCTTAATAGTGTTTTAACTCATTTTATTATATATGTTTGTGAACCAGACTCAGTTCTATGATACATACTGTATGTTCTATCTTTACACATTTGTATGTAATGACAGTTTTCATTAACTATTGGTCTTTAATGCCAATTAAACAGTGGCTCTTTCACAGAGTACTGCTATCCTGCAGTGTGTCTTAAATAATATTAGGATGGTTGTGGAAACTGACTGAATATGATTCAAACAGCCCCACCTACAATATTTTCACCAGCATCCACTGGTGTGATCCACGTAACATCAGGTTTTTGTGAGGCACAGCTCACTCAAGCAGGGAAAATATTGCATTATTATGGCTTAGGTGTCAACGTTTCATCGCTAATTGTTGCCTCCCTCATCAAATAATTCACCCGACATAGCTATCTGCATCAAAAATGTCAAACAATGTGTACATGTCCACATGTGTCTATTACAAACCACTTCCATTTAGAATTTTCACAGCTTTTCTTTTTCACAGGAAAAGGAATTTCATATTGTTAATTTATTGACACTATTATTATTATTAATGTTGCTGTTTTTGTTATTTATAGGAGAAAAAGACGAGGACGTTTGGCTGAATACCTTAGACAGGCAAGTGAACCCAAAAATAACAGATTTCCACTGTTTCCTGTGATGTTTTTGCAGTTTTTATTTATTTTTTAAAATTCATTTTATTATCATCTAAAACACCTACAAGTGTTGCTGTGCTCTAAATGTAATTGTGTACAAAATGTTTGAATGTTCTGTGATTTTCCTCAAAACCTGCTAATTTAATAATCTTAATCTTACTCCCTGAAGTGACTCACTGATCAGTGATGTGATGTTTTTAACAGGAAAATCACAGAAATTTGCCAGTGAGATCTTCAACCACTCAAACATCACATGATCGAGATCCAGTCAGTGAAGATGAAGTTCATTATGCAAGTGTTGTACTGAAGAGAGTTAAAAAACCCAGGAAAGCTGAGAGATCTTCTGCCTTTAGGACTGATGAAGAGGTTCATTATGCTATTGTCCAGTACAGCTGTGATGACGTGGTCGAGAACACTGAGGAGCGCAACAGTATGGAGACACCAGTGAAAAGATGAACCTTCTATGACATCTACAGGATGTCACATGCAACTGCAACCACTACTTTGAAAAGCTGAAGAACACTACAGAAACCATTTTTCCTACAGACAATAATATATTCATTTAATTCCCAACCTGAGGAGCAAATGTTAACCAGGAGTTCAATATTGACAGTATTGCTGTTTTTAGACCATTATATTTGAACACTACTCAATCAGCTCGTCCAACAAAAACAGTAAAGACAAAATCCAGTCCAGATTAAAGTAGCTGTAAAGACAAATTCAGTTTAGATGTTTAGTAAAAAGTTATTTGTATTAAAAATTGTTTTTCCCCCATTTTCTAAAAGTCTGGACAGGCCAAAGATCATTGTCATAGAAACACTCTTAAGTGCATGTCAGCAGCACTTAAACCAATTAGATAAAAAAAACTTTCAGGACTCTTCTCTCAACTTTTTACTTTTTTTTGCCACTGTATTACAGGTGTTGTGCTGAAAAAAAATCAATCAAACAAACATTGGCACGGTAAACATTTTAATTGTTTATAAATTCAAAATTAAAAATATTCACAAAAGGACAAAATAGTCAAAGGCCCCCCAACAATTAACATGTTACTAACATCAACCAAAAATATTTCACTTTAATGACCAAACCACATTTTACATTATAAATCCAAATTTTGTGATCTATTCTAACCTTCCAGACATGTCAATTAAATTTTTTTACATCTGCCTACTCTGGATCTGCTTATAATGATCAGGGGAGTATTCCACAAAGAAGGATTTCTCAGTTTAGCTAGCTAAATAAACAAAGCCAAAATCAAACCTGTTCAATGAGCAAAGAACAGCAGGGCAATTGGATAATCCTCATCATTGGTCTTAAGTTATCTTGTTAACTTAAAATTCCTTTGTGGAATATGCCCCCCACTAGTAAAATGTGATTGGTCAGTAAAAGAGGTAATGTTTACTTTTACAACATCTAAAGCAGGTGTTCTCAACTGGTCTCAGCCTGGGACCCACATTTTCTCATGGTCATTAAGTCGGGACCCACTTTTAAATACAAATTTATTTTTGAAAAATAGCCTTCAAAAACACATTTAAACATACATATGCATGTAAAGACATTTCAGGAGGGACACAACTGGCTTGATTCAGGGGGTTGAGGGGTTGCTGGAGCATAAATTAAATTAATATTATTAATAAATATTAATACATTACTTACAAATTATGATATGATTATAATATACTAATAATAACTTAAGTGTTATTAATAATAAAATAATACAATTTATATGTATCATTAATAAAATAATACATTACATCTCATTAAATATTTATAAACTTTTAAAAGCACATAGCATAAAATTATCACCCTCCGAACGTCATCACAAATTTAAACAGAAGAGTAACCAGCACTGTTGGAGCTGGGAGATAATCAAAGAGTTTTACTCGGAAAGAAAGTCAAGCCCAAATAAGCAACTTCAAATTAAAAAACAAGCTCAAAAAACCGCAACCTGCCACTCACGAGATTTACAAGCAACTTTAGGAAAACCACGCCCAAAGTCGCTTATAATAAGCGAACTTGGCAACACTGATGACCAGTAAATGGTGGTTACCATGGCAACGAGAATACTGCATGCAATGGCTGCATGCGTCTGACACCTGCCTCTCTGTATCTCTGTTTTCAATTTAAAAGACGAGGACAAAATCAAATAAGCAATTAACTATTTTAATGGTTTTAAAATGTATGTATATTTTACAATCTGTCCTCGACCCGCCCAGAACGTGGGTCGCGACCCACCAGTTGAGAATCGCTGATCTAAAGTGTTCCCACTGAATGTCCAAAATATGTTTTATATTTTACATATAAAAGTAGGCACCTCTTGCTTAGATGCAGCTTTCTTGGCATTTTCTCAGTCAGCTTTGTGAGGTAGTCACCTGGAATGGCTTTCAGTTAACAGCTGTGCCTTGTCAACAGTTGCATTTATTGCCTCTCAGGGGGCAGCCATGGCCTAGTGGTAAGGATCTGGTCTTGTGACCAGAAGGTCGCCGGTTCGATCCCCAGACAGGACATGACTGAAGTGCCCTTGAGCAAGGCACCTAACCCCCTAACTGCTCTCCGGGTGCCGATGGATAAGGGCTGCCCACCGCTTCAGCCACAAATTCTCACAGCCTAGTGTGTTCACTAGTGTGTGTGTTTCACTGCACGAATGGGTTAAATGCGGAGGTCAAATTCCGTTGTGTGAAAAATCACATTGGCTAAATTGGTTGATCTTAATCTTAATAATGTGTTTGAGACATCTCTACATCATCTGTCTACTTTGAAGAGTCTAAAACATATTTTGGTTTGTTTAACACTTTTAAGTTTACTACATGATTCCTTGTGTGTTCCTTCATAGTGTGGATGACTTTGAAAACAATTGAATGAGAAGGCGTGTCCAAACCTTTGACTGGTACTCTATGTGCTTAGTTGTTTTTCTTGGGGACTTTTCAACTGTGATAATTTTTCATCAAATGCTAACAAATGCCCTACTTTGAACTTGGCCTTCAAGCCTCAAATTGGTTTCAAAATTTCAAACCCTTGTAAGTCTAAAACCCCATCCATTATCCAGAAATCTCTCAATGTAGCCCCCTCTGTACTAGATCATGTCTAATTCCCATTACAACAACATGGCTGAAAATAATGAGTGGATCCATGTTTATTTCTCTGATGTGTCTGATCACACATTACAGAGAGAGACAGAAGAGCCGGGGTTCTCCAATCCAAACCCTATATAGAGAGGTTCAGTGAATGTTGTGTGGAATGTGTATATGCGAGTCAGTTCACTCATCTCAGTGGAGATGCTGAAGAAGGACAGAGTGCCAGTCAAAGAGTCCAGAAACACTCCTACTCTCTTGGAAATGGGAACAGACCGTATTCTTGTACTCTTATTATTGTGCCACACTTCGCAACCGTCATCAGACAAGCTCAGACTCCAGGACTTTTTCGAATGTCCAAACAAGCAGTCATTTCGGGATCCCTTCCTGCTGATTCCTTTGTACGTCACTGCGATAACAGCATCCTGAACCCATTCGGCCTCCCAATAACACCGTCCATGAAGATTTTCCACACATAACACTTGTGTCTTGTGCTTAAATCTCTGTTTATTATCTTTATATTGCTGAGCCTCTTCAATATGTGTTATTTTCTTGTTCCCATCAGACAGAGCAAGATGCATGTTTGCTGTGTTTTGATCCAGTGTCAGCTTACAGGCATCTACAAGCAAGGAAAGGAGTCTTAATACTAACACATTACGGTCCCAGGTGAAGGGCTGAATATTTTCACTGCAGCAGAACTACTAAAAGTGCTTTTATTTAAAAACCGGCAATAATAATGTTTTAGTCCTTGAACTAGACATTCAAACTGCAATTTTAGATTTATACCCTTGAGAAATATTATGTTAGAATATATGCTCTGACTAATCATAATTATTGTGTGTACATGTGAACTTACATTTCTTTAGTCCTGGTGCTATTCTGAGTTCTCCTGCGTGGTCCATTCTACAGTCCAGACAATAGAAAAATACAGGATATGATAGAGAAATGACACTTGATTTGGCATATTTCTCTCCAAAAATGTCTACCTAGCTGTTTTAAATGAACACAACGCTTCACTCAGACTTGCACTAATATTAACTAGCTTATTATGTCCACCAGATAATTATGTTGATTATGCCAGAACACTCAAATGAGCTCAAACTAAATATGTTTTGTTTTTGCAAATAATCAAAACAATACCTAATAAAAATATACTAAAAAAAATAAACATCATTTCAATGCCTCCATACCTAAGAACATCCACAAAAACAGACATTTTCACAGGATATTCAAAGATTTTTAGTGACTTGGAAATTAGCACAAGATTTATAAAACTTAAGATTATTTCTAAGTTTTGGTTGGTAGCAGGTTAGAGATGAAGAAGGTGTTCTCTGTAAAAATGACTATCACGGTGGGTTTAGATGGAATTAAAATCACAGAAAACTGCTAATAGTAAATACATTACCCAGCCTTTGCCAGTGAAAGTAGTCATCCCTGAATAGTGCTACAAATAGAATAGGACTCAATTTCCTAAAAAGTTTGGACACTTTCTAAAACTGCAATAAAAACTGAATTATGTAATTTGTTAATTCACTCAAATCTTTACTTAGCAGACAAAAGAACAAAGTGGTTTATTTTAGTTTAGTATATTTAGTACTGGCTCTTTAAGAGACAAAATCCCTCTAGGCTGTAGTTGTTAGCCTGTTTTTAGGGTAAAATAAACCAACAGGAAAAAGATTGAGAGCTCTTTGTGGAAAAACTGTTTTCTTATGTTCAGTGTTTTGATAATTGTAACTGTGTAAAGGAAAATTAAAAGTTTTTGGTTTCACAATAAACTACTCAAGTGTGGTTGAAGTGGATGATTACTGAAGAAGGACATGTCACGAGTAAAGCCATCACCTCACCTACAGCTGTAGGTTCACCCTACACACATTAACATTCAATATGCACAAAGTCCTTACATGAGGGTATCCAGTTTACAGGCTGGATTACTCTTTGAGAAAAGCTGTCTTCCCAGATATCCTGGATTGTTGTAACTCAGGTCCAGAACCCTCAGACGCCTGGGGTTTGAATGGAGAGCTGAAGCAAGTGAAGAACAGCCATTCTCTGTGATACAACAGCCAGACAATCTAAATATAAAGAATAAGAGAGAAAACACAGAAAAGGAACAGAAAAGTCGATAAAGTTAGATGCAAGATCCTGTTTTGTTTCTCTTTTGAAAACGCCATAATTTTAATACATTTTTAGATTTTTTAGATTTACATTCACAGCAAGTAAATCTAACCTCAAATAAAATTCAGAGTAAAAAAAAACTTTTACAATCTGTGAACTCAAATATCATTATGAATGCTCAACTCTATATAATTCCATAAACTCTATATAACTCCATAAACATCTTATACTAATATAGATTAACCAAGTCTAACACTTGCCTCAGTATCTCCAAACTGCAGTTTGAATTATTTAAGCCAACAGACAGAACTGCCACTCCTGAATCCTGCAGGTAATTATCACTGAGGTCCAGATCCATCAGGGATAAGGCTGATTTTTGCAGAACTGATGTAATCAATGTACAGGACTGATCTGTGAGTTTACAGTTAGAGAGTCTATAAAAGAAGAAAAGAGATATAATATGTTGTAATAGGACAACATCTCCATCATATAGTAGAAGATAATCAACATGACAACTAGCACTATATTCATGTCAAAATACAGATATTTTACCCTAATTATTAGACTTACCGAAGTACTTTTAGATTACAGTGTGTACTCTTCAATATGCCAGAGATGTGTTTCATTCCTGAATTTTGCAAGTTATTGCAACTCAGGTCCAAATCTTTTAGGGACGACTTTGCTGCTTGAAGAGCACAGGCAATATATTTACAGGATTCACCAGTGAGGTTACAATCAGAGACTCTGTAGAGAAAACAGGTACAATGTGTCATGAAAGCACTACACAGAACCACCAGAAACAGTTGTTCCTTCATTTTTTACTGAACAATAATAAAATACTCATTACATTGTAAAGATCTACTAAATAAACAAGAAATCCTGCGCAAATGGTTGCATTAATAGTGTGCATTTTGAACTTGATCCCCTGTTGAAGCTTGTAGTAAGGTTGAAATTAGCATACACAGAACTATTGGCTGTCCAAGAAGTCAAGTGTGCAGTAAGAACCACTTTATTATAGACCATGCATCTGTTGCCTATTTATGGGATTACAAGTAATGTGAAAATGAACAATCATTGACAAATGTGTTTGCACACAGAGGAATTTGACCTCCAGATTTAACCCCTCTGTGCAGTGAAACACACACACACACACGTATGCACATTAGAAGTGAGCACACATACACTAAGTGGTGGGCAGCCCTATACATGCCTGAAGGTTAGGTGCCTTGCTCAAAAGCACTTCAGTCATGTCCTGCCAGGGGTCGAATGAGCGACCTTCTGGTCACAATACTGGGTCTCTAACCACCAGGCCACAGCTGTCCCCCATGTCCAAATGCACAGTGCAAATGGAAAAGACTGACTACACCAGATATCTGTACACATCTCCTTAACCCTCTGGAGTCTGAGGGAATTTCAGACACTCTAATGTAGTCTGACATGGCTTGACATTTTTACAAATTACATACATCTAAAATTATTTTTTTTCCAAAGTGTTCCACAGGTTTTTGTTCAGCACAAACTCAACAACAACAGTGTCAAAACAGTAAGAGTGTCATAAATCTATATTTAGATTAAATCTGCTCTAAACTCAGACTTTCCAAAAATCTATTTTCAGATTTGCTGAAATATTGTCAAAAATACACTCTAAACATTTCTAGCCAAGACTGAACTGAAAAAACATACATGGCGGCTTCACAATGATTATTACAGTCTTTAGAAATTGTATGTAATTTATTTATAAAGATTAAGAAAAGTGAGGCGACACTCTGTTTTCCTCAGCCATAAACCTACATTGAATATTTATGAGATATGAGTGAACACTCAGCAGAGGTCTATTGTTCATAGATTCTTGGCCTCATTATCATATGAATGAGATTGTGTGGAGGGAAAATATGCACAGCTTATCTGACTGGCTCTCACAGACGTGCCTCTGCTTATTTAAGCTTCTCTCACAAGCATCTAAAAATATCAAGCTATACATATTTGAAAAGTAGAACCTATAAGCTTTTTGGGATATGTTTTGTTTTGTATCTTGGATAAAATATTGTTTAGTTACATAAGTGTTTATGCAGAATTTTGTTAATATGCCACTGACGGCAGAGCCAACTCCAGAGGGTTATGGTACAGACAGTAACTATTACACACACCATCATAGCTTTTTATCAAAGACTGACCTTAATACGTCCAGTTTACAGTGTGGGCTCTTTAAGCCAGCAGAGAGAAGCTTCACTCCTTCATCCTGCAGGTCATTGTAACTCAGGTCTAGCTTTCTGAAAGATGAGCTTTTAGAAGAAAGAGTCGAAGCAATATCTTTACAGGACACTCTGGTGAGTTTACAGCTGGAGAGGCTGTGAAAATGAAAAAAAAAATTATGTTCACCAAAAATATTTTAAATTGTTGACTTCCATATTTTTGTTTAGATGCAGAGAAATAAATATTTTATAAAGACATAGTCATGAACAATAAACAGCCATTGGGACAATCTGAATGGTATGTTTTGAAATCTGGACATGGCTGTGATGGTGTCAGATTGACAATCTGATCAACACATATACACTAACCTTAAGATCTCTAGTTTACAATTTGAACACTTGAGTCCTTCAAAGAGCAGCTTCATTCCTGAATCCAGCAGGTCATTTTTGTTCAGGTCAAGCTCCTTAAGAGGCAGGTTTGCACATTGCAGAGCTGAGCCCAGATTTTCACAGGACTGCATGGTCAGATTACAGTCTGACAGGCTAAACATGACATTGCTCATGAGATGTTAATTCAAGTTTAAACATTTCAAATGCAAGTTTTCCAATTAACTGTTTCCTAAAATCAGTTTTATACTTAAAGTAGGTGCACAAATAATCTCTTTGAATATGCTTCTTCAGAAATGTATTAAACATAATCAGAGACAGAGATACTCACATAGCCTTTTTGCAGTTTCTCATAGCTGGGATAAGTCTCCTACGGCCCTCTTCTGACGTGTTGTATTTCCTGAAGTCCAATTCTTCCATCACCTCTAATGCCTGAAACATGTTAGCCATTGTTGAACAATGTGCAAGAGAAAGCTTTTTTGACTTTCTCTTGGACGTGAGGAAAGTCTGAATTTCTTGCTGAAGTGTGTCATCTTTCATTTCCATCAAGCAGTGAGAGAGGTTGAGCCATCTCTCTGGCTTGACATTCTTTTTTTGTCCACTTTTGAGGTTCTGTCTTATTTTTGGAATGCTCTCAGAGGTTTTCAATGTGTCAACCAGTAGGCCTTTCAAGAGGCTTTGACTGGACTCCAAAGTAAGGCCATGCAGAAAACGAAGGAAAACATCAAGGTGTCCATTTTTACTTTTCAAGGCTTCATTCACCACATGCTTCATAAATACTTCCAAGCACATTCTTGGAGATAGAGCCTTGTTCTTTGGGAGAAACACTTTGAGTTCTTCCATGTTGCTGCACAGATAGCAGTTGAATACATAAAGAGCAGCAAAAAACTCTTGAAAGGTCAGATGCACAAAACAGTAGACCTTTGTTCGGTAAAACTCAGATTCCATCTTAAATATTTCAGTACAAATCCCAGAATACAAGAATGCTTCTTTGACATCAATGCCACACTCCTTCAGGTCTGTATCATAGAATATGATGTTGCCCTTCAGCAGTTGTTTGAAAGCCAACTCAGCAAGTTTTAGAAACATCATTCTGTTGTTCTTCAAGAGTTTCTTAGCATCTTCTTCATGCCTTTCATCAAACTTTTGGTTCTTCCTGTCTGTTAGAACAAGCAGGAAGTGTGAGTACATTTCAGTCAGAGTTGTAGGGACGTCTTTGCGATTTTGGGTAAGCCAAGCCTGAAGTGCAGTAACTGCAATCCAACAAAAGAGTGGTATGTGGCACATAATGTGAAAGCTTCTTGTCGCTGTAATGTGGGAGATGATTTTGTTAGCTTGATCCTCACTTTCCACACTCTTTCTGAAATATTCCATCTTCTGCTGGGCACTAAATCCCTGAATCTCTGTGACACGGTCAACATATTTACTGGGGATCAGATTGGCTGCTGCTGGACGTGAGGTTATCCAAATATGAGCAGAAGGGAGTAGCTCTTTCTTGATGAGGTTTACAATCAATGCATCCACTTTGGATTCTATGTCAATGTGACTGATAGTTGTAGTTTGTCTAAAATTGAGTGGAATTCTGCTTTCCTCAAGGCCATCAAATATAAACAAAATGTTCTTGTCAGCATACAAGTCTGAATCACAGCCTCTAAGTTCAGGATGCAAGTGAACCAAAAGTTTGTGCAGACTAAAATGTCTATCTGCAAACAGGTTCAGCTTACGAAATGGAAGCACAAACAGGAACATGAAGTCTTGATTGGCTTTATTCTCAGCCCAGTCCAGGATGAATTTCTGCACAGAAATTGTTTTTCCAATGCCAGCTACACCCTTTGTGAGAACAGTTCGGATTTCTTCATTGTATTCTCCAAAAATGTCACTGCAACTGATTCTCTTCTCATCTGAATGTTGTGAACTTTCCATGGTCACAACCTCATGTTCGTTATTTAGTCCTTCACTCTCTCCTTCTGTCACTGTGAGATCAGTGTAGACATCATTAAGCATCCTTTTCCTGTTTCTGCCAAACTCTTCAACTATGAATTTATTTCCATTTTTTAGCCACAATTTATGCCTAGTCACTACACTCTGAGGGTCTTTCACTGTTTGCAGAAAATGAGAGGGAAAGGAGATACATATGATTATTAATTATGCAAAATGCCAATTTGTTATTTTTTAAATCAATACTTATTTGCAATATTGCCAACAGTTATTGGTAAATAATGATGGGTACTGAAAACTGGAAAGTAAAGACCATAAATTCACTCACTGGCTTTATCAACAAAATAATATAAATAGTAAAAGCTCTTACCTTTACTTGATTCACTGGATTTTCTAACACTAGAGTCTTCTTGTATTGTCTGACAAGCAGGTAAACTGTGGTTCTGTGATTGGGACAGTCTTTGTTTCTTTGCTGGTCCCTCACTGAGACCTGATTTTGTTCGTTTTCTTTGTATCTGCTTTTTTATTCTATTTGCGAGCTCATTTTGATTCATTTTCTTTAAGATTTGTAAAGATAGCTGAAGTGCCTCAATGGGTCCATAGACATTAATCATTTCATGTGCCACTTCTGTCCTTGATTTTTCATGGAGTTTTGATCGTGGAATCTGAAACCAGCCCTCCGGTACGCTATGGGTAAGGTAATATGTGAATCTCTTCAGATCGCTGTCAATCAGTTCATGAAGGCAGTCAATAAGAATGTCTGCTAATGCCGTCATTTTTAAACACTGAAACAGAACAGATAGTAATTGTTTACTGACAGATTAATATCCTGTATTCTAGTGTACAGATTGTTTATTAATATGGACTAACATCAAATATTCTGTCTATTTTAGAAACATTGTATTTAACTTATTTTTATTTTAAGCATTCACATGATAGGACATAAATGTATCATGCTGCTTATGACCGATAACAAATCATGTCTAATCAACAATTACCAATAACATTTAGTTGTAGTTAGGCCAAGTAAAAAAAAAAATTGGTGATCATCCTTTTTCACCAAAATTTTGGGTCGGGGGGGAGGTGTTTTTTTTTTTTTGTTTTTTTTTTTTGATTGATGGTAGAAAAGTATTGCGGCGGCTCTTGGGGGTGTCGGCCAATCAGATGGCTGCGTGTCGTACGG
>BRDA01060470.1:0-11514 GCA_036984385.1 Crenuchus spilurus
TCATAGTTTAGATGACTTTAGTATTAATCTACAATGCAGAACATTTTTAAATAATAAAAAAACACTGAATGTCCAGAGGGTGTGTCCAAACTTTTGACCGGTATTGTATACAGTATGTTAATGTGATGGCAGAATGATGATGTGATGGTTAAAATTTGCATTATTTTAATGAATTTAAAGCCCTTTTATTATGTAAACATCAGATCAGGTAGAGAAACACTCATGTGGAGCTGTGATTGGCCAGGATGTTCAGAGCACACTGTGGTTGCTTAGAGGGCTCATTAGCAAATCACTATTCTGATTAACATAAAATATACACAGATCAGCCATAACACTGAAACCACACAGATCCACTCATTGTGTATTTTATCAGCTCTTCTGACCGTAGAGGTGCACTTTACAGACTGCAGTCCATCTGTTTCTCACTTTGCCAGCCTCCTTTCACCTGTTCTTCAATGATCAGGACCCCCCACAGAGCAGCTATTATTTGAGTGGTGGATTATTCTCAGTACTGCAGTGACACTGATGTGCTGGTGGTGTGTTAGTGTGTGTTCTGCCTGTACAAAAATATAAAACCCAGCAGAGCTGCTGATGTTTTTAAACACCTCAGTGTCACTGCTGGACTGAGACTAGTTCACCAGGCAAGAATATCCAGCATCCTGTCAGCAGCATCTGATGAACGACTAGAGCAGAGGTGTCAAACTCCAGTACTGGAGGGCCGGACTTTTGCACAGTTTGATGATCCTCCTGATCAAACACACCTGATTCAGCTCAGCAGGTTTAATTGTAGTGTCAGAGCAGAGAAATCACCAAACTGTGCAGGACACCAGCCTTCCAGAGCTTAACACCCCTGGATTAAAGCAGGCAAATGTGTGGCAGATGATCTACCATCTCCTCCTTACATCTGTAATGTGGACCAACAATATAAGTGTGTCTAAGGCCTTACACCTAACGACTTTCACGCGATTTTACAGTCACAGACAAGTTTTCAAAGTCGGGCTAAAATCACGAGAGTCTTGCTAGAGTCGAGTTGCAGTCGCGTCATCTCGATCGTTAAGTGTAAGGTGGTCAGGACTGAAAGCTTTAGTCAGTCTTTTTCGCGTCGAGGCGTTCCGATAAAATCAAACATTTTTAATATTATCACAAGTCGTAAGAGTTGACTCGAGCAAATAGTGACGTGAACACTGCCGGGAACCAATAAAAGAGCTACAGGGAGCTGCAAAGGTAAATAAATAAATGCCTGGTGGGTAAATATGGCTGGAGAGCTCGGAAACTACGGTTCTCCTGGACTGTAGAAAAGGAGGAGAACCTGGTGGAGCTGTGGAGCGAGCAAGAGTATTTTGAGCTCTGATAGCTCTGTATTTGTAATGTATGTTACTATATTTAGATTTTGCACTACGTTGTCTTATTGTACGTTGTTATTTTTGATACACAGAAAGCTTTAATAAACACATTTTGCAGTAATTCTGCTCTTTATTGCATTAATTCTGTGTAAAACAAAAGCAGATGGGAAATAATCTCAAAAGAGTCTAGTTGCAGTCTTTAAATTAGTGACCCTGCAAGATCCACAGTCTTTCCAAAATCTTAAGCCTGCGACTAGACTGTGACTAAAAAGTCTGTAGATGTGAGATGGTGTCAGACTTTAGTCTGTTAAAAGTCTTTTCAGAGTCTTTTTAAAGTGGTTAGGTGTATGGGAGGGCTAAGAGTGTGGACAGTGAGTTGATGGTCTTTAAACACTCCAGTTGTACTGCTGTCTGAACTTCTTTTACTACTGCAGCACATACTAACACACCACCACCGTGTCAGTGTCACTACAGTGCTGAGAATGATCTGCTCTGAGAGTCCTGATCAGTGAAGAACAGGTGAAAGGAGGATAATAAAGTCTACAGAGAAACAGATGAACTGCACAGTGCTCCTGTATGATCAGTGGAGCTGATAACATGAGTGCAGATACAGGGTCCGTGTACAGTGTGCAGCCTTAGCTGGGAGCCATATTACTCTGCACAGTAAAGCCTGCTGAGTTTGTGGTCATTTCTCTAATCTCTGACTGTAATCTCAGGAATTCTGAATGACACATGCACAAGCCAGTTCTTTTGGTATGTGTGTTATTATCTTTTGTAGTCTTTCTTTCTCTCTGTGTGGTTTGGATGATCAGCTCATAAAAACAAGCCCCCTTTACGAGTGCTCGTGTCAAGAAAACCTCTGCGCCATATATAACTCTCATGAATCAACTTCTCGTTTCCAAGTATCTGGAGCTGTTTCCTGGCTTCCTCCGGCTGCTGTCACTCTGCCCAGATGAAGCTCCTCCTGAGACACCGCACAAAGTGACCGCAAAACTTTCCCCTGAGCTGGAACACAAAGAGCACTATATCAGGCCTTTCATTGGTACCAGATGGAAAGATCTTCACAATGTTCTTTCTCTCTCTTGTGCCAAGCATTTGCATGCATTATCTTCATTTCATCTGCGTTCCTCTTCCTTGTGCCGCAGTGTGCAGCCCGAAACGTGTCCGCCTCCCTTTTTCTGTTTAGTCATTTTCATCAGCCATTGAAACTGGTGTGACCTGAAATGTCCTAATTCACTTCTCATGTTACTTAAGCAAGAAGGTGGCGGGGCTTCATGACAGTGCAGATCTGCAGTTCCTTTTCTTACTGTAACTTTACACCGAGAGGCGTAACTCGCTCGAGTATTTAAGGTTCTCCCCAGGGACCAGCTGGCTGGGAGCAGATTTGAAGGTGCTTATGCTGACTTGTATTGTACTGTGAGCAGCATGAGTGATGGCTGGGAATTAAAGGCCTGGATGAGCAGAGCTGAGAGCCAGTTGGGCCTGTCAGTCTGCTGTGAGTCTTTCTGTAGCAGTGGCCACCTGGTCGTGTCAGTGCTACACTACTGATCAGCAATCTGGAATATTAACTCGTTTTATTCTGTTATAGCTCATAAAGTATAATAATTAAGTCAATTACTGAAGTGTCTTCAGCATCTTCTACATCTACCCACTACACTACACTGCTTTTGTCCTGAGATTACTTCACTTTTCAGTCCTGATGCATTCTGGATGCTCATTTTGTTGTAGAGTAATATCAGTCACATAGGGTGTTAGCATCATTTTACACATGAATCTGCAAACGTTAGTGCATCATTCCCCGAAGTGTAGTTCATGTCATCCGAGTTTCCCTGTTAATCATTCTCTGTTGCACTATGTATCGTACACACGTATTACACATGCACACTAGCAGGCATGGACACATTGCCAGAAGCAGGGAGCAGAGTACACTAGGTGCCCTTGACGAGACAGATAAGCTGGAGTAATATGATTACACGTCCCGCATTGTGCAACCCATGACTCACAGCTCTACTTAACAGCTGTGATGGGGTCAGTCTGGCCACAGAGAAGCGATTGCTGTTTGCAGGTCAGCGCGTGTGGATCCGCGCGTGTGTGCACAGGCTATTTGGACGCCTGGACATGTGTGTGTATGTGTGTGTACGCCACAGTGTGTAAGGAGATGACCTTTCCACGCCTGCTTTGTGCTGAATTAGCTAGAAGCCGCTTGCGAACAAACAGAACAGGTTTGTATTTGTATTGCTGGCCAAGAATGTACAGTAATCACACAAGCATGCTGGGTAGGGAAATGAAAGCTCTCATTCAGCTTGAGTATAATCACCTTTTCAGCGTTTAGAAACAAGCAGGTAAGGTAAACAAAAAGATTAACAATCGTCACTAGCTATTGTTCTCAAGCCTTTGCCCTCCTTTATTTGCAAAGCAACTCTAGCGGAAGTGGGCAGATTAGGCAAGCGCCCATTGGCCTGAAAATGTCTCAAGCTTGATTATTGCTACATTACATCACCATGAAGACCAGGGAGGACTTTCATGGGTGCTAGGAGACTATGCCCAGTGACAACACACACTTCTCTCTACAAACAACTGAGCTGGACCCTGCCCTGTGAGCGATATCTCCAGCGGATCTCGCTAACCTTTCCTCATTATAGCTGTTAAACATTAAACAGCTCTTATCACCGTGTCTTTGTTGGCCATCGTTAAAAGCAAAGGAGCGTAAAGTCAAAGATTTATCAGCATGCCCACTTTGAATAACCTACACTAATGTTAGGCTACACAACACTACTAAAGTCCTGAATCAGAACTCAGTACTTCAGAATCCGTTTTTAATGATATACAGTATATACTGTAATGATATTCTAATACAGTGGAACCTTGGTTATCGTTTGCCCTGGTTATCATACAATTTGGTTATTGTTGACTTTTTTAAAATACATTTTGTCCCAGTTGTCGCTCATCCGCCCATTTTTGTCATCATGCATACGTGAGTTGCCGCAAATTTCAGGAAAAAAAGCAAAGCATCCACCCACATTCATTTGTTCATTCTGTTTTTTTCTCATTGTTAACACTCAAAACAAACTAAAACACATCACACAAAAGCGACGAAGTGCAGCACTACCACCTGAAAACAGGTGCAAAAACAAATATTGGCAGAGAACCGTGAGAGTGGATGTACAAAACAAAGGCTGTTGGCTGGACCACACCGGCACTCTCTAAAACAGAGAGTAAACCTGTAATGAGGTTAAATGTTCATTTATCCATTTCATTAGTCTTTTGTATTTATTTCTCATTGTGTTGTGT
The DNA here is from genome assembly GCA_036984385.1 of Crenuchus spilurus. Lineage (NCBI taxonomy): Eukaryota > Metazoa > Chordata > Actinopteri > Characiformes > Crenuchidae > Crenuchus > Crenuchus spilurus. Next base: position 4,635 of record BRDA01060470.1, read on the forward strand.
GTGTAAAACTATAGTTACTCTATATAAAATGTGTTTTTGTTAATATTTTGGAGTGTCTGGAACACATGAAATACATTTTTTATGGGAAATATGGTTATTGTTAATTTTGGTTATCATCAGGCACTTTAGAACAGATTAATGATTAAAACCGAGGTTACACTGTACTGTATTAGCAGAAAGTTAGGATAATACAGGAAGTAAATTTTAGATGTGAACAGAGCTAATATGATGGATGGTGTATTTAAAACAGTGTCCTATTTACTGTACGGTGCACTACATTCGAAGTGGTGTCCAAAAACACACACATTATATATATATATATATATATATATATATATATATATATATATTGCACTGTAACAATCCCACAAGGCACTGCAATAAGTATGTTAACAGATGGTTGCTGTGGAACCCTGTGGTGGGTTATACAAGGTGACAATGGTAGTTTGAGATAAATGTATTTCTCCTGCATGTGAAGGCAACATTAGCAGTAAAAGCTCATGCAGGTCTAGCAATTAGAAAAGAGAAACCCAACATCCATCACCACAATGATACATTTTAACACAATTATCTGATTTATTAGTTATTTGTGAAACAGTACGTACAATATCTTATGTTGCCAGTTGTCAAATTCACAGGTTACACTGTGAGACACAATCTGCTGTTTGTGAGCTAAATGTAGCATTTAAAGCATTCAAGTTTGCTACTTTCACAAATTATGTTCTCAATGATCTACACCTATGTAGTGATTCAGATTTTCTAATGTCAGGACTTGGGAGTAAGGGAATACTTAGCATGAGGAAGCTGTGTAGTACTGAAAATAGGATTATAATAACAGTATAATATTGAGAATGTCTTGTACTTCACCGTAACTTCAGATACAATGTGTGTAACTAGATCATTTGGTTATATTCTTCAGTTCTATTTGTTTCCATGCTGTAAAATGTATTTAGTGACTCTGAGGAACCCGACCGACTTATTTTTTCTAAGTTCATTCATTTCAAATAAGAGATATGAGCATCATTAAGTTAACTCTCTATTTGATATTCAATAAACTAGAAATGTTTACTTACTGATTACATTTTAAATAATCTTTTTTTCACAAATGACATTTGGAATAAAACAGTAAAATAGGCGTCCAAAAATATTGCCTGTTTAAATGCATATTGTGTGTCTGTATATAAAAGAAGAAAACGCTAAAGTGCAGCTTTAGTGTAGCTTTCCAGGCCAGTTCTGATCACTTCTTTTCCATTTTGTCCTTTGGATGGTACTAGAGGTCACAGGCAGTGTCATGCTCCAAAGTGTGAAGCACGTGCTGTTGCCAAAGCGCTGAGCTCAGAGAGTGTTTAGCAATGGACAGAGCTGGCCAAGCAGACTTACCATCACTATCAGCAGCCACACATTCACCCTGGGGCAGGCTGACCTGTTTCACCAAAGAGATATCAGCCTTTACCTGTACAAGTGGTCAATGTGACAACATGAGCCGGTTATTTATGGGCCTGATTTAAGTGATGTGGTTGCACATGGTGCTGTTTCAAAAGACAGTAAAAGTCTGAACAGCAGAATTTCACAATCTGAGATATGATTACAACAGGGAAGTGTTTTATTAGTGTCTGGGAAAAAAAGGGGTTGTAAAGTGTGATTCACAAATGTGTAAATCTGAAAGAAATACGCTTACAGAGTAAACATCACAAAGACAACGCCTGACATTAGTCATAACACATACAAAGATGAGGCCTTGCAAAACTAACACACACGATTTTTATTCTGTAACCTCACACAAGGCTGTAATTACCAAACTTCTCATTCCCATTCCTTAACCAAAACTGGCTTTTGGAATCCCCAGTAAAATGAGGCTATTCCTCTCCAAAACCACTCTTATGAAGACCAATAGAGATCCAGCCAGCAGCTCAGAAAATCTTTCAGTTTTTCTTTTTCTCTCACATTCAGTATTTTTATATTATTATTCATGGAATATGATCACTTGTAACATCCCCACTGGTGTAGTTATGACTCCTTATTTGACTGAATAGAGTATTTACTGCTGTTTAACCTCTTAAATAGTCTAAGACCTGCTGGTGGGTCCAGCACCTGTTCCTAACATTCTTTCTTATTTTCTAAGACAGATGCAAAAAGGTGTTACGTGAATGCTGAAATCTTCTTTCTAGCCAAGATGTTCATTTCTGCCCGTTTTGAGCTGCTAATGATAGATTTTAATTCAGATAAAAAAATTTCCCTAAAATAAGCCTCGGAAATCTGGAGAAAGGGAATGAAGCACTGATCTTTTATTTCTTTATTTTTTATTTTATACTGATGGCAAACAAATAGAGCTGAACATTCTGTCCTGCTGATGGGCGACCTCTTGTGGTACAAATGTGAGTTGTGATTAATCTACATAAAGTTCCTTCAGTTCTGTGCAGCCTGAAATAAAAATATTTCTGAGACAACAAAGTAAAAGTGCCTACATTTCTTTGTGCTCAACAGTAAACTGTACATGTTATTAGTTAACAAATCTTAAAAATACATCAACATTTTGCATTTATTTGATGTAGTTGCTCCTCAGGCAAGCTACATCATGGAAAGTTCAGATTTATTAGAAATAGAAGTAAATTAGAATTGTGTGCTACTACAGCCAGACATTTTGTTAATCATTCATTCTAACCAGTGCTGCTAATTTTATTAGGCTGTACTTTATTTTAACTGACCCTATATATATTATCAACAGCCCTGCAAATGTTTTACACCTCTGGTTAAATGACATGTTTTATTGAATATCATAAGTGAAAAGAAACAACTTCTACACACTTCTGCATATTTTAATGCACACTTTATTTACTAAGTTGTGTGCAAAAGTTCACAATAAGTTCATTCAGCAAATAATGTTTTGTGTGAGTGTGTGTGTGTGTGTGTGTGTGTGAAGCATATATGTATGTGTGAGTATGTATGTGCATATGGCCATGCCATATGTGCCATGCATATGTGTTTATGTGTGTGTGTGTGTGTGTGTGTGTGTGTGTGTGTGTACTATGCATGTATGTGACTGTGTGTGTCTATATGGCAGAAGTGTGAGTGAGAGACAAGTGGGGCCATGCATATGTGTTGTGGGACTGAGTGACCTATTGTGACATCATAAAGGGAAGCAAGAATATTTTGCAATGTTTTATCATTTTAGTGGTAACTAGTAGGTATGAACTGTCCTGAGATGTTACTTTGAAAAGTGTGCATGGCTGTGTTAAGCCTGTACAGGACTGTGAATGAATGGCAGCAGCAGGTTAAACAAATGATTGCTGTGGCCTGATCACAGAGGGGGCGGAGCCAGTGCGGGAAACAGACAGGACGCTTCAGGCCTCGCTGACTCAGCAATTCTGCTTGGCTTATTTCAATCAGTCTATTTAAATAGAGCCATGCTGTGTGAGTGCACACACACACACACACACAAAATAGCCCAGAGGTGCGTCAGAGCTTTCACAGCTGACTGGTCTGAAATACATCTGTCAGGAAAGTAGAAAGCTTAGCATGGAGGAAAGATTGAGATACAGAGAGAGAGAGAGAGAGAGAGAGAGAAAGGTTTTGGGTTACAGAGGTGACCGACGTCAGAGATACCTTAAAAGTCAAAGGATGAAAGAACAACGATTTTTCTACCCAACCCCCCACTCACCAAACTAGTGCAGCTTACCAGGAAGCGAGGTCAAAGTTCAATTGAGCACACAGCCCCTCCTCCCTCTGTTAATATTTGAGGTTGAGTTGAGGCATGCGTCCAGATGTCTCCTCTCATCCCTCCTGATTCATTTTTCTCTTTTAAGGTATTGCGCAGCAGGAGCCGGGGCAGAACTGACCTAGATTAGAGGAGGAATGAAGCCCCCACGGGGCCTGCAAGGGAGGAGGGGGAGGACCAGACGGGACAGGGCCATACAGGCCTTTGAAAAAGCCCCTTTAAGCCTTCCGAACAAGAACAGACCAAAAAACAGGGCCATTCATTCCAGTGACGTCGCTCACTCTTGTGTAAAACGTGTTACTGTAGTAAGGTGTCCAGAGATTAAGGTGTGGACCGGTTTGAGAGGGTGATGTGCAGTATATGACTACATGGGTTTAATGTGAATTCAATCACAGTGCATTCACCAGTGAGAGAGCTGAAACAGACACTTTCAGCTGTCTAAAGTAGAGTAAAATGAAGAACTGAAGATTCCTGATCGAAACTGAGAGTCTAAACCAATGCAACAGTAAGACATGATGTAAGAAAGGAAAGGAAAGACCTCACAAGTGCTCTGCATCTGCATCAGGAACAGGAAAACGTTAGAACACCAAAATGACATCTGAATTGCTGTTTAAAATCTATTCACTGAGGAGTTTGTGGTTTCTTCTTCTTCTTTTTCTTCTTCTTCTTTTTCTTGTTTTCTTCATATTCTTCTTGCCATTCTTTTTGTTTGTCATCTTCTAACCCATAATTATCTTCTTCTTACTCTTATTCTTCATTTCCTTTGATGTTCTTCATCACCATCTGTCTATTCTTCTTCTCCTTTTTCTTCACTATCTACATATTCTCCATCACTATCTTCACCCTCTTCTTCTTCTTTGTCTCCTTCATCTTTGCTCCTTTATCATATTTTTATTCATTTTATCTCTTCATATTTGTTTAGCTCATTTCCTGCATGTTCTTTCTCTTTTTCTTCGTCTTCACTCTCTTGATACATTCTAGATCTTCTTCGTTATCTTCCTGTCCATTTTATTGTCCTTTATCCTGTTTGTCTTTTTTTTGTTCCTCCTCTTCATCATCATTCACCTTCATCCTCATCATAGCCCTCATAATCTTCATCATCTTCACTTTCATGCTTTTCTAGCTTTTTCTTCATCTATTTTTTCTTGTTCATGGTTTTCATCTTCCCTCACCGTCCTCTTCGTCTCTCATTTCTCTCTCTCTCTCTCTCATTTCTCTCTCTTTCTCTCTCTCTCTCTCTCTCTCTCTCTCTCTCTCTCTCTCTCTCTACTGTATGATGACTGTGATGCCTCTTAGTGGATGTGTCTGAATCAGGCTTGTTGAGCTCACCCATCTGGCCTGCACATAAAGGCCCATTCTTACTGCCAGCCTGCATGTCCGTGCTTATCAGGAGGAAACGGCCAGCAGCCTTTCACATGAGCCTCCACCACTCTGATACTGTCTGCAAAACCTTTTTTCTTCCTTCTGCACAGATCACCATGTTCTTTCTTCACTGCACCCCACCCTGCTGTGTCCTTTCCTCCACGAACAATGGCGCTTCTCTCCGTTCAAAAAGCAAACCTGATACACTCCTGCGCGGGCAGGCCACTCGCCTATGGACCGAGGCAACCGGATCTTGTGAGAGAAGAGGACCCACAACTTCACAGTAGATTGAATGACCGACATATTCAGTGGCTCTGTGTGAGGGGGAGAGAGAGAGAGAGAGAGAGAGAGGTGTGTGAGACGTGAGATAAAGTAAGAAAAGCAAGGTGTGTGTGTGTGTGTGTGCGTGAGTGAGTGAGTGAGTGAGATAGAGAGTGAGAGTAGAGTGGTGTTGTTTTACAGTCTTTTGGAGGTCAACAATAAGCAGAGTCAGACACAAGTACCGTGGCACTCTCAGGATATGATTGGCTGGTTCTTCAATTCTGGTCCTACTGGGCCAGTGTCCAGCACAGTTTGATGATTTCACTGCCCAAACAATCTCAACTCATCTCCTAATCACTAGATGCAACAGGTGGCTACAAAGTAATTATCAAACTGTGCTGAGCTCACATCTGCAGAACCTCAGTCAATGCACAAATTCAGTTTCCCCTTTAAAAACATTCACTTACATTTAAGATGAACATTTTTCCACTTAGCCCAAAAGTGGCTGATCAGCAATGTTAGTAATTCAAAAATTGCTTTAGCTCTTGATGAGGAATGAGTTGGTTGAGAGAAATGTTGGTCATGTATTTAGACAGAAATGTATGAGCTATTTAGATACAGTGGAACCCAGTGGCGGATGCTGGTCTTTCAAGGAGGGGAAGCTCAATTCCGGCCTACATCATAAAATGTGTCGATTTATTTATACGTAAATTCTACCCTCCATTCCTTTTCAACCGTCGTACCAACAAGGCGTCTTTTCCAGGGACTTGACTAGTGTCCTCTCAATGGCCAGCAGAGCTAGGCTGCTTAAACGGCCTTGGCTCATGGTGTTGCGGGTGTAAGACTTGAACCGCTTTAAAAAGAGGAGAAGCTCTTTACTGGCGCGAGGCTAGTGTGAAGTGTGTCCGCCTGTGAGTGCTACCGCTGGACAGAAACTGCGATAGAAGTCAGAAGGAGTGATAGAAGTCAGTCTCTAAACACAAGCAGCTACAAAAAAAACACCAGAAATAAAAACTCGATTCGTCGCTAGTCGTTTTTAACAAAGAAAATGCAGCTAAGATGATTAGGAAAGTCTTCGGTTCAACTCAGAACAGAATGAAAATTTAAAAAATGCTCCCACGTATGTTTACACAAAAAGATCACTGATTCGCTCATTTAGCTGTCAATCAAAAAGGGATTCAGCCTCAGACACATCATCCAATCATCATGCAGAAGCTGAGCGTCCGGGCCAGCCGAGGCCAGCCCACTGCCCCATAGACCCCTAGAGACGCTGAGCGTCCAATGGGCAGGACAAAGCCCAGGATTCATCCAATCACTAGTCTCGTTTCGCTGCATGCTTTGCTTTACCATTGAACTCTGTGGACGCTGGGCGTCCACCCTGTTTAAAGCACTGTGAAGCTGCGGGAATGAGTGAGAGGAAAGCTGCGTCGTTACCAGTGATAAGAAGCTGATTCTGAACAAAAGTTGAGCCCGTTGTATTTAGTCAATGACATGTACACACAACAGTATATTATTGATCACTTATTTTTTGACATTTTAGGG
>BRDA01060470.1:11524-28033 GCA_036984385.1 Crenuchus spilurus
GGGATTTTACAGTTTTTTATTCACTAGTTATTGTACACACAACAGTATATTATTGATCACTTATTTTTTGACATTTTAGGGGAAGCTGAGCTTCCCTTGCAGTCTTAGAGCATCCGCCACTGGTGGAACCAGTTAATCATTAATCCGTTCTAAAGTGACTGTTGACAACTGAAACAAACAAAAGCAATATTTCCCCAAAAAAATCATGTAAATCCAGTTAATTCATTTCAGACACTCCAAAATATGAACAACAATATATTTTATATAGAATAATTATAGTTTTCCATACAGAACACAATGAGAAATAAACACAAAAGACTAATGAAATGGATAAATGAATATTTAACATCACTCGTACAGGTTTATGCTCTGTTTTAGAGAGTGCTGGTGTGGTCCAGCCACAGCCTTTGTTTTGTACACATGGTCTTGGAGTTCTCAACCGCAATTTGTTCTCGCAACAACAAGAAACAAAGCCAGAGAAACAACAAGAAACAAAGCCAGAGAAACAATGAGAAACAAAACCAGAGAAACAACAAGAAACAAAGCCAGAGAAACAATGAGAAACAAAGCCAGAGAAACATTGAGAAACAAAGCCAGAGAAACAATGAGAAACAAAGCCAGAGAAACAACAAGAAACAAAGCCAGAGAAACAACGAGAAACAAAGCCAGAGAAACAACAAGAAACAAAGCCAGAGAAACAATGAGAAAGAATGAGAAACAAAGCCTGAGAAACAACGAGAAACAAAGCCAGAATGAACGATGGATGCATGAGTGGATGCTTTGTTTTTGCAAAATTAGCAGCAAGTCACCTGGGCATGCCGACAAAAGCCGGGCGAACAAACAATAACTGGGAAAAACTTCCCAGAAAAAAGTAGATGATAACTGAACTGTATGATAAACAAGGCAAATGATAACCGATGTTCTACTATACTTAGCTATAGTGTTTGTTAGCAATATTAGCATTGCAGCTCTATTTCAAAACTAAAGAATCAAATTTGGACTCCAAACACGTCTTGACTGATCGAAAACATCTGAAGTAAGTGGAAAATAGTGTAAATATGTTTCTTTGACTCTAAGCCAGTCTTGAACCTAATTTAAATGTTCAACAAAGATGTTTGGTGTCTGAAGTGTGCTTCTTTAGTTTTAACTAGAGTTGCCTAATGTATCTATCCTTGTATCTTCAGTTAAGTGATCTCCAGATTTATACATGTAGTTGCTGACAATGTATGACAGAGGTAGACTGGCCATCTGTATATGCTAAGAAAATCCTGAAAGGTCTTCTGCCCGACAGCCTGTGGTCAGTAAATTCACCACGGGACCCCTCATCCCTTGAAATAACAATTGGTAGGAACCAAACCAACCTATACACAAAAGTCCTTGGCTTGTGTCCTGTTCGACCTTTCTGTGTACCGTACACCTTGAAGTAGCTACACAACCTAAACACTAAATCTGGTACCTGACCTAAGTTCGACAGGGCCTGCTACACAAACCAGTCATTGTGTGGCTCAGTACAGTGCACAAGAGTTAGTTTTTTGTCCAGCTCCCATCAATGCTGTTGGTGCATCACAATGACATACACCATTATAATGTTGCACATGTGAGGCAGCTGCAGGTTTCTGTAGTTAATCCCCATGGGCTGTTCCTACTGATGACCAAACAGAGAAACTGATGTGAATACAGAACAGAAACTTGTAAAATATTTAGTGTCTGTGGATAATATATTCACAAGCAAAATTAAAAATTATATTCTTCCACAAAATATTATAACTTCTATCTGAATGCCGTGAGGGCTGCCGGCTCACACGAGGTGTTCCACATAAAACTGTCAAGCATGATGGCTCCTTGCTCAATAGCAACCAGCCATTTTCACTAACCACCAAGGCAAGGACTCAGGAGTTTTAGACTGGATTCCATTTATTCACACACAACACTGAGCTACAGTATCATCAAACTCAGCTCTGTGTTCTGAGACATTTTTCATTTACAGGTGCATCTCAAAAACATTAGAATATCATTAAAAAGCTCATTTCTTTCAGCAGTTCAATTCAGAAAGTGAAACTCATGTTGATGATTACATCACTGATTGTGTAAACTTCACACTAAACATCAAGCAGCTTGAATCGTGTGTCTCTCCTCTTCCTCCAGACTCTGAGACTTTGATTTACAAATTAAATACAAAGTTTACTCTCAGTGATGGTTTGGGGAGTCATGTCATCTGCTGGTGTTGGTCCACTGTGTTACATCAGGTCCAAAGTCAGTGCAGCCGTCTACCAGGACAATTTAGAGCACTTCATGCTTCCATCTGCTGACAAGCTTCATGGAGATGCTGATTTTATTTATCCAGCAGGACTTGGCATCTGCCCACACTGCCAACAGTACCAACACCTGGTTTAATAACCACAGTATCAGTGTGCTTGAATGGGCTGCAACAGTGGCAGTTTCTGATGTGGGCGGTATGGGCAATTGCCCAGGATTGCACATCATCAGGGGTGGCACAATGGTGGCCTGCCCAGCCCCCAAGCGGTTGTGTGAAGTGCCCTTGGCACCGTTGCATTATTTATAGTCAGCCTAAATGTTCGCTGGTTGGAGTTATATTTATTTAAATATCCTCTGAGGGCAGTATTGCATGTATCATGGAGGGGCGTTGTCATGATAACATTGAACCCACGCCGAACTGTCATTGTTATGAAAACAAGCAGGACAACTAGTCCTCAACTGGAAGAGCAAACTGCAAAAGAAAGAGTTAAGTGAAGCTGTAACAGCAAACTCACATACTGTCCTCCCAAATTTTAAACTTCACCACATCCTGCGCTTCCAAGGCTTCCTACGCTTCACCTGACCTAAACCCCATAGAGAATCAAAGCAACCTGGGTATCCATAATACTTCTAAGGAACTCTGACCAAGTACTGAGTGTATATACTGTACATACTGTATTAACATCATTACATTACTGTACATCATTTATTAACTGGTCTTATATAATATTCTGTTTTGAGATACTGACTTTTGGGTTTTCATTGGCTGTCGGTAGGGTTGCCACCTTTCATAATTTGAAATAAGGAACACCCATGGGCCGGGATGTGGGGGGGGGAGTACTTGGTCTTAAAACACTTTTTTTAAGATTACTTTCTTATCTAATAAAAAGGCAGATTCACAGGGAAGGGACTTAAACCCTCATAAGGACATTTTTATTTAAGAGGTGGGGTGAACAACTGGCTTGATTTGGGGGTGATGAGGTGATGGGGTGACGTTCTGGAATATAAATATATTTTTTATTAATTATTAGTAAATATTAATACATTACTTAAAATATTTATTAATATTTTATTAATCATTACTAGTTACTATTAATAATACACTAATAACTATTCATCATTATTAGTAATAATAAAATAACATTGGCATTAATATTAATCATTAATAAAATATGAATACATTATTAAAGATGAATAAACTGTTAAAACATGTAGCATAGTTCACTCAAACTTGTGTCAAACTTCACTTATTACCAACAGTTTTACACGTATCTTTGGAATGTGTGGTCAACAGACCTCATTTACATAAAATTACACCTATAATGATATATACATATTATATACATAGACTTATAAGATCAGTTACTGTTTTCTGATTGGCTGTTTGCTGTGAATTCCGAGAAGCCTGTTCTCCACCAAAGGGAAGAAAGAAAATCAGTGAATGCTGCTTGAATAGTGCTCTATTTAAAAAGTGTGCTCTTGATATTTGGCAGTGAACCAGATGGAGTGTCAGTGGGGACGGCCAATCACACGTTAGCAACAAATGGCTGAGCCAATCAGTGAGCTTGTGGGCAGACTTCAGATTGAGCGGCTTATTTTCTGCTGGGTCCTAATGCTTGACTCGTCTCCATTTAAGATAACACTGTTTTTGGACAGCGCTGTACCAGTTTAATCCTATTTCTCCCCTTTGATAAAAATACGGAACAAATTGCGTCCCGTATCGGTTCAATACGGAATGTGACTTTTAGGTCACAAATAAGGAACAATTCGGTATTTTATGGGACGGGTGGCAACCCTAGCTGTCGGCTATAATCATTAACATTAAAAGAAATAAACACTTGAAATAGACACTCTGTGTGTAATGATTCTTTATAACATAAAAGTTTCACTTTTTGAACTGAATTACTGAAATAAATTAACTTTCAAAGATATTCAAATATTTTGAGATGGGCCTGTATGTAGATTTGTCCATTTTGCATGCTCATTCACTTATCTCTCTCATCTCTCTCTCTGTAGTAAATTACAGCTTACAGTTTACAGATTTGGAATAACACTTTTGGCTTTAATTTCATGCCTGTTCAGACCTCTATTCTGAAGACTGGAATTTCATTTTTGGTCATTCAGTGTTACAAACCAGCAATACAGAACACCTGACATATGATGCTAACTTAGGGTGACCAGATCCGAGATGACGAAAAAGAGTGCTTTTTGTGCTTGAACATAAACTGTATTATTATTATTAATAAATAGTGACAAATTATGATTAATATTTTATTAATAATTACTAGTTACTATTAAAAATATACTATTAATAACTAGGAATTTTATTATGAATAATAAAATAATAAAGTTAATATTAATACATTATTACATATTATTAAAAATAATAAACTGTTAAAAGCATGTAGCATAAAATTATCACCCAATTCTTTTCAGTCAACTTCACTTCAGCGCAATAACACCAATGTTCCACTTATGTTTATGAATTTTATTATTAAACCTCTGTTATTAAACTACGTCTAGCTGACATGACACAGACAGAACAAATGCTCAACATGTAAACAACTTACACGTGAAAACAGACACTGTTTGAGGGAGTGACAGCAGCAACCGCCAATCACACGTTAGCAAGAAACGACAGAGCCAATCGGTGATCTTGTAGGAAAACCTAAGGAACCTAAAGGAAAACCGGCTTGGATTTCTGCTGGGTCCTAATGCTCGCCCAAGTACATTTAATATAGCATAACATCTCACTCAAGCGAACCGAAAGGAATAGTGGGAGGGCGAGACTAGTTTGTGAATGAATTGCTTCTCAATTAAATCCAAAACGTTTGTGAAATTCTGCACAGACATGTTTTTTAAGTCTCAAAAAGAGGACATGTCCAGGTAAAAGAGGACATCTGCTCACTCTATACTAACTCTTGTTTGTTAGCAATGTTAGCTTTGGAGCTTCATTCAAACTAAAGAAGCAAATATGGATTCCAATCATGTTTTGGCTGACTGATTTAGTCTTTAGCTTTGGTTTAAAACAAAAAAAAAACCTTCACATTTCAAGTATATATGTTAACATTTGGATTAATTGTATAATTTGACCTTTAGCTTACTGCTAATGCTAAAAGCATCTAAAACGTTCTGCCCAGTTTTAGCCAGCCTAGTGTCTTTCCCAACATCTCTGAAATAGCATCTTTATGACATGAGGGTGGATGGTTATTGGAGCGTTCAGGAATGAGTTTTTGAGCTCAAACTCCCTGTTTTTTTCTCTCTGTTTTTCTCTCTCTCTCTCTCTCACAGTTATGTGGAGAAGGGAAAAGGCATTTCAGTCACGCAAAGGTGAAGGCTCGGTCAGCCGTCTGTACCACAGAATTTCACACATGGTGGTCAGACAGTGAATCAGCGCCTCAGTGTTGGACACTACAGAGCATCCACTCCTCTACAGTTTACACACACACTCTCTCTCCTACAGACACACACTTTGTAACACGTAAACGTAAGTCCACCACAGTGTATACAGAGGCACAGCCTCAAAAGCTTTGCCATACCAGTTGTTAAGGCTGACCTATGTTTATCCTGTACTGGACTTCTGTACTGGCATTCAATCTTCAAGCCACCTGTGCTGCTGTTCAGAAGAGTCCAGCACTGCAATAATTAGTCAAGAAAGTGTGTGACATTCAAAACATACACCAATTAGCCAAAACATTATGACCAATTACCATAGGCACCAACTATGGGAGGCTTTGGGGAAAAAAAAAACATACTTTTTTTCTATGCAATGCAGCCATATGTCCACATTTTTAAAAAAGCAAGAAAAAGAAAGCTCCGCTGGTTAACATATTTGATCAACTACCAAGGAAACATGCAAAATACTGAAGCGATCATGTTCAATCCTGTTCTACAGCAAAACAAAGCATTAAATTTAGCTACTTCGTTTTGTAGCGTTGTAAATTTGAATTTTATGTCAATTTATATTTTTCAATGACACAACTTTCTGTTGTGTCCATTTTTTCTGTGTTGTTTTTCTAAGCTTTGATCTGCAACTGAATGAATTTTTGGAACTCTAAGAGATGCTTTTTTATTAGAATAAACAATACATTTGTATTAGCGTGTAAAGGTGTACAGCTTGTAGGGCAGTGAAAGCAGAATAGACACATGCCAAATCACTCTTCTTCTTATGAAGTGCAGTGTCTGAAACATCACTTGGCTAACTTTTACAGAGCCTCAATATACCTATGAAGTGTGTGATAATGAAATAAATGTGAAAATATTCACTACAATTCTCATTACATTAGAGCATAAGTTTTCTTAGGGGCAGTTTTAGAGTTAATTTTTAGGGGCAAGCTGTGGCCTAGTGGTTAGGGATCCAGTTCAATCCCCTAGCAGGCCATAACTGAAGTCCCCTTGATCAAGGCACCTAATCAATCAAATTTATTTATAAGCGCTTTTTACAACTGATGTCACAAAGCAGCTTTACAGGGTTAGTAATAACAGACATCAAATCATTAATCTCTAATCCCCAGTGAGCAAGCCAATGGCGACAGTGGCAAGGAAAAACCTAACCCCTAACTTCTCCCCAGATACCCCCTGCTTTAGGCACTGCCCCCTAGTGTGATCTCTATAGAGGCTATAGTGTGTGTGTGTGTGTGTGTGTGTGTGTGTGTGTGTGTATGTGTGTGTGTGTGTGTGTGTGTGTGTGTGTGTTTCACGGCATGGATAGGTTAAATGCAGATGGCAAAGCGCACTGATCAATGATTGTGCACTTTCACTTTAACCAGGGTTTTTTTTTTCGTGGCCCACCTCAATGGTGAACCCACACACAGATACAGTAAATAACACAACTTCATAACAGTGGTTCATATAAAAAAGAAGGGACTATTAAACGTTGAAAGAGCAGTTGGTTCTCATAGTGGGTGTATTGGATGTGGGAGAAATGAGCAGGTGTGAAGATTTGAGCAGCTTTGACATAATCTTTATGGTCAGATGATTGGGTCTGCACATATCTGAAACAGCAACTCTTGTCAGTATCGACTAACAGTGACCTCCAAATTCCCCAGATCTCAATTCAAACAAACATCTGTAGGATGTGCTAGAACACCACATCTGATCTGCTGCAGCTCCACCTCACAACTTACAGGATCTGCTGTTAACATTTGACACTGTGCAGTTGAGGTAAGCCAGTGCACTTGATTTGGAACAAATATCAAACTAATGAAAGACTTCTGAAGTGACAACATGCTTAAGGGAATACTACAGCCAACGTGGCTAATTATCAAGGAAAACCAATAGTCAAACTTTAGCTTCAGGCCACCAAGAAAGAAAAGGACAAATCCATTCATGCTTCAGATAACAAGAAGGTCGGCCATTTACTTGTTTACGTTTTGGATCTGTAACAATGCTAAATCACACCATTGAGTCAAGTGAGGCGGGAGGAAATAGGGACAAGCATATACACATACACACATACGCACAGTAGGTCAGATGGTGAGGGGAGTGGCTGAGAATGCTCAGTGGGACGAGATGTGTGAGTGTGTGAGAAGAGATACAAGGGAAGAGAGAGAGAGAGAGAGAGAGAGAGAGAGAGAGAGAGAGAGAGAGAAAGAGTGAGAGAGAGAGAGAGATGCACACTGGCACTCCCATCTGCTGATGCTCTGTAGGGCCTCCGGCACTTTCCATTCAGTCTGCTGAGCCTAAGCTATCCCATCATGCCCTGCTCCAATGCACAGAGAGCTACTGTACACACAATGCACACACACAAACAGAGAGAGAGAGAAAGAGAGAGAGAGAACGTCCAGACACATATACAGAATAAATAAACAACACAAGCATTGTTTTGTTATATCTTTAGTCTGTATTTACTGTACATTTAACAAGTCTTTTACACATAATAGTATTTATATATGTAGGACAACTTCAATAAGCCATAATAAACACTAGAAGAGAAGATACATGCAAGCATTTCTCAACTACAGTATGTCTTTTATAGAATATATGAGAAGTTATATTACATTAGGGAAATAAGTGCTACAGCACTGATGCTAGTTCTAAGAACACATACATCATATTCCTACTTCCCAACATGCCTTCCAGTAGAGACTAAAGTCTTAAAACTCACTGTCAACAACTTGTGGGAGACAGCAAAGTTGAACTAAAAAGCAGCAACTGTTTTACCTCAACCTTTTACCATAGACTATTGTGTCTGGAGAAGCAGAATGATATATTATATGAGTTAATATGAGTTAAAAACTCAAATTCCAAAATATTTTTATTGGCAAGTCTTTAGCATGCTTAAACAAAGGGGAAAGAGCATAGCTTCCCTAAAACAGCAACCAGCAACCATCTGTGACCCTGCCATATCCCTGGCCGCGCCCCCTGCCTCTTCTATGTCTCAGTCACATGCAGTGCTGGTGCTTGGTGTGCAGGTTCCCCATGCGCGTAACGCTGAAGAGCGTCTCTTTGTGAAGCACTGAAGCAGCACTAGTTTAAACACTTACTGTAATGCTGTAAAGCTCTTATATTGTGTATAATTGTGTATCTTTCCTTCTTCCTAGATATTAGTGATGGTTTAGTTCTAACCGTGTCTGAACTGAAGAGTAGTTTAGACTCTAATCTGTCTGTACTAGCTGAGATCATTCTCTTAATGTAAACAAAACACTGCTGTACATCACTCTGGATAAGAGCGTATGCTAAACACTGTAAATGTAAAAGGTCTACAAACCCAGTGTCATTAACTTCACAATATGTGTATTAATGTGGGGGGTGGAGCTTCTGAAGGAGCATTGAAGAGAGGGGTGTGTTTCTTTTGACATTGATTTCAAATATCCACAGTCATTGTCCTGAATTGTACACAGAGCCTTTCATATCATTTTTTGCCAAACTTTCACTGTACATGCATAACAGTGCTCCATTGAAGGCCAGCCATAGACCTGCTGACACAAGCAAACAGTGCAGTCAGCCTGGAATGAGTGATTACTCATGGAAAACTACCCTCCGCCTCGCTCTGACCCAGCCACCGATGCACTTAACATATTTTCCTGTTAGAGGCCCAGTCAGCCAGTCAACACACACACACACCCATTCACACACAAACACACAGATGAGAGGCTACATTTTTATTCCTCCTTTCTGAGTCTCTAAAGGAATGGTTCACCCAGAAATTATATCTGCACAAATGTACACCTCAGATACAGCCAAGAAATGCTTGGAGTCCACATGTTGTTTCATTTAATTTTGGTCATTTCAGTAAATTACATCTCCAAAAACTGCATCCAGGTCCTAAGTAAGGTCTCACAGACTAACCTGTGGGGACTTATTGTGAGCTTTAAACATCTAAAAAGACAAAGACTAGTATGGATTGAAGTGAGGTTTTGTTGATGTACTTGGTTATTTAGGTAACTATTGAGTTCTAGTGCTTGTTAGCACTGTTATCCATGCAGCTCCAGTTATATACTAAAAAAGCTACATTTGGACACCAGACATATCTTAACTGTAAAAATGTGTAAATATGATTTCTGGGTGAACCATTCCTTTAACTGTGGTCTGACAGGTTTCTCTTTCTCCTTTTGTTTTCCCCTCACACCCACACAGGAAAGACGCTGTTTTAATACCTCCTTCTTGGTCCCATAACTGTAGTCCGACAGGTTTCTCTCTCACTTTTTCACACATGCACACTCACTTGCCCTCAGGAACCACCCTCCTTCTTGTTGGTTTCCTCACTGATGGCTCAGAGGTGGGGAATGCATTGTGCTAATGTTTATCTACACTGTCCTGAGGCGCTATATGAGGTGACATGAGATGGGCTACTATTACGGTTTTATCACAGATATTGCAATGTTTATGTCCAAATATTCATAAGCACCAAATTGAGCACTTTTTTAAACGTTCTGTCCTAATCCACAAAAGTTTTTTTTAAAAAGGGGTAAATATGTAAGAAGGAATAGTAGCAGATATATAAAAATGAATAATTATAATGATAATAATAATAATAAGTTGAACTTATATAGCGCCTTTCTCAAACCCAAGGATGCTTCACAGAGCAAGGACAATAAATAAATAAATAAATAAATAAATAAATAAATAAATAAATAAAATAAAATAAAACAAATTAAAAAATATTTTTTTAATCCTATTTTTGTCATTATATTGGGTGATGGATCATTTGGGTGGTAGATTCCAGTCAGCACTGGAGTGACACTGATGTGGTGGTGGTGTGTTAATGTGTGCTGCACTGGTATGATTAGATCAGACAGAGCAGAGTTGCTGGACACCTCACTTTCACTGTTTCCATCAATCAAAAAATATCCAGCGAACAGTGTCCTGTGACCCTGATGAAGGACTAGAGGACCAACACAAACTGTGCTGAGCTGCTGTCTCTGACTTTACATCTACCAGGTGTACAACAACAAGATAGGTGTGTCCAATAGAGTGGACAGTGAGTGCACAGTGTTTGAATATTTCAGCAGGTCTGCTGTTTCTGATCCATTCATAACAGTGCAACACACTCTAACACCCCACCACCACATCAGTGTCACTGCAGTGCTGAGAATGATCCACCCAAATAATAGATGCTCTATGGTGGTCCTGACCATTGAAGAACAGGGGCTAACAAAGTATACAGAGAAAGATGAACTACAGTCTAACTGTGAAACTACAAAATGCACCTATATGGTAAGTGGAAAAAAGGGACAATGTGTGTAGACACAAAGAAGTGTGTGTATATATCATTGTGTACACACTTCACACAATCAAAAACAGTGCAAATAAGAGCCTTAATGTCCAAGCAAAGCCTAACAATTTCACACACATTTACTTAGCCATATCCACTGAATTTGTCCACAGATCAACACTGAAGCTCTTAAACAAAAGTCTTAGTTCATCTTATGTTGGACATGTAGTGCAACAAAGTCTGGCGAGTCTTTGCTAAGCTGACTGCTGACAAATCAAAATAAGAAATGACTTTGGCTGCATTTTCCTTTCCACTGAAGCTCAGTCATGTACACTTTCCCAGCATACACACTGCTACTCTGTAAACAGTCGCAGCTCATGCCGTCTATCACCTTAGAACACTGTGTTCAAGGCAAAACTCCTCAGTGACAAAGTGAAAAAAGCGATGTACGCAAAACCAGGGACAGTACTGACTTCAGACAATCAGCAGGCAGCACATTCCATCCTGCTGTTTTGGTTGCTCAGTTTCAGCAGTGAACACATTTGTCAGGCTTTTTGAGAACTCTTGAAAAAGCAAATGAACACATTTGGTGTTCAAAGTTGAGCTTTATGTTAAAGCTATGAGGCTAATATAGCTTACCAGCTAACAACCAACCGTGTTTACTGCATGCCTAAATCAGCACACACTTGATTCAATGTTAGATTGACGTAATCTCAAATGGAGTTGTTTATGTGCTTTCTGAGACTGTGACATGTTGTTATCTGTACAAATAGACAGGGTGTGTTGCAAAAACGATAACCACAGCTATATTTTTGTCCATGTTATAGGTAACGGTATGTTAGAAACCAGTTGATATGACATTACTTATACTTACTTATCACTCAGTGTGATATATGGAAAATCGGATGATTTACGCTTGTAGTATTGTTGTTTAGACAATACTAATTGTGTATTCGCTTCCACCAAACGTAAGACCACAGTTAAAGGCATCACTGAGAGTGTGACCTCACTCCAACTGTTTTCTTAACCTCCACCTTGAAAACCTGAAACTGAAAACTAGAACTCTTGACATCATTGTTTTGTTCCCCTATGCGCCGCCCCTCGACCCAGATGTTTAACGTATGTGACACGTACCACAGCCGCCCATAGATGACCTCAAATCAACCACAGCTGAAATGAGTCAGCCGTGGATGGCCCCGGCCCCTGAAGGACCCCTCAAGCTCAGGCTTTGATGCATGCCAGTGTCAGCTCCCAGCCATGCTTATATTTGGAAATGGATAGCAAGACACACCCTTGCTCTCGTCATTGAACCAGATCCATCGACTGTGGTCAGATGGCAGGGCCGCGCCCGAGCAACTGCGCCTCATCTCCGTTCCTGGAAATAAGATCAAGCTTCTTTGTTATTATGTTATTATTGTTATTACTTTGGTCAAGGGGGCAGTCGTGTGGGCTTCTGTTTTAATGACTTATACTGAAACAAATGTTGGTACCGACATTATTTATCGTGGTTACATCACTGCTCAAGATTTCACTCAATATAGGACAGAGTGTATAATAACCAGGGACTTAAGGCTAACCACACTGTAGCTGCATATATATATACAAGGCATATTGCATATAGGTAGGTACATAATATGAAAATACCTATGGAATAATACATTTACAGTATACTAGCGCATCTCCAAAAATTTTAATATAGTGAAAATGGCTTTTCTTGAGCCATACTAATCAACAGTAAACAAAAAATTCTTGAAATGTAACTTTACAAGTAATACAGAAAAATATCACTAAATATGACCAAATTATGAACAACAATGAAATTTACATAACACATATAGGACATTACTGCTACTTACAGGCACTTACACAGATATTATTCAGAAGATAATACATATAGGTTGGTATATTACATACAGTATATGTGTAATATGTATGGCATAACATTGTCAGAACGTTGTCAATGTGCCAGCTGGGTTATAATTACATAAAAGCAGTTTGAAATGTAATGTATATGGAACATATGTTTATGTTACCACATCTTGATATGGTACAGAAACAAACCTGTGTCTGTTTGTATCCTTGAAGCATCCCAGGAGCTCTGCGGGGACATCTGGGTCTCTCCAGGAGACTTGAAACCTGGCCCAGATTTCCCAGCATCCTCTGCTCCTCTGCAGGCTACTTGCTGTCCCTACTGAGTGACGGGATTAAGAGCCTGGAATGTTCCGGAAGAATAGGAGGGTGTGAGTGAGGGGCATTGCCAGGTTTTTTTCATCCTTTCAGTCATAACAAGCAATTTCTGTTTTTACCTTGACAGGTGAAATGAGCTTTCAGATTTCAGCTAAAATAACCAGTCAGGCTCCGCCCTCAAATGAGCACTTCCACAAAAAGCTCTTTTTTCAAAGCTCTCAAATCTTTGAATCAATATTAAAATAAATCAACAATATATTGTTATTTGCACATTATATTTATTTAGCATTAGGAAGATCAAACTGTTTTACACTGTTGATAAATCATTTATATTTTTATCTGCATGTCGCCTTATGATTTACTTTATAGTGATATAGCTTAACCCTCTGGAGTCAGTGCTCCCACCAGCGACATTTTAACAAAAGTTTGCAAAAACTTTTATATAACTGCAAAATTTTATACTAGAAACAAAATTAAACAAACCCCGAAAACCTTAAAGGGTCTAGTTTTCATATTGGTTGAATTTAAATATATATTTTTAGATATTTGTGAGAGGAGCTTAAATAAGCAGACACACGTTGTTCAGAGCAAGTCAGACAGCTGCGCATTTTTTCCCGTCAAATGCGCGATCAGTCATTCATATGATAATGACATGGTAATTTTGGACATTTCATTGGTGGATTACCGGTTGTGGAATGTGTAGAATGTGAACCTGAACAAAGCCCTTTCACCTGAGTGTTCACACATACCTCAATAATTAAATCAATGAACCACTGAATGAGAAAAAATAGTGTCGCCTCACATTAGTTAAGCTTTAGAAATAAAACCACATACAATGTCTAAAAACTGTACTGAGCAGTGTGTAGCCAACACCTCTGTTTATTCAGTTCTGAGCTCAAAAGTCTTGGCTAGAAATGTTTAGAGTGTTTTCACAATATATCAGCACATCTGAAAGTCTAAGTTTAGAGCAGATTTAATCAGAATATAGATTTATGACACACTTACTGTTCTGACTCTGTTGTTGGTGAGTTTGTGCTGAACAGAAGCCTGTGTAACACTCTGGGAAAAATAATTTTAGATGGGTGTAATTTGTAAAAAGTAAAGGCATGACAGACTACATCAGAGTGTCTGAAACCCCTCAGACTCCAGGGACTTAAGGCTAATCACACTGTAGCTGCATTGCAAAAGCTACACTGCAGTCTAGGTAGGATTGGCTTCTGTAGTACTGTCCTAAGACAAGTCCTGTGAAGGCTACTGGATTGTATCAGATCATATGAAGTAGATCAATCTACCAAGACTGTGTTGTTATGTATTTGGAATGGAATTTGGGCGAGATAGCTTGATGAAGAAATTTGAGAATCTTCTATTGCTATCAACACCAATCAGGTCATCACAACTTACATGAAAAACAAACATTCTGCAGGTTTGATACAGCACTGATGTCTTCTTCTGCTATTTCTCCTGAACGTATGCCAGGTCAGAGCCATAACAAAGGATTATGGCTGAAAGTAGAGCACAGAGCTTGAAAGTACTCCCGTTGCATCCAAAATAGGTCAAATTTAGGCTGCATATCTCGGCTCTGTTTGGATATTTGCTAATGTTCTGAAAAACCAACTTCTTGCTAGCAAAGTCTGCACTATGAGCAGAACATGGATATGTTTCCATCATTAACGTTACATAATCAAAGCTGTCTATTCAGTAGATCTATTCAGATTAGTTTATTAAGGGCACCTCTGTAACAAAACATGTCACATCTCCTCAGTGATAAAACTTGAATCTGGAAAGAAAGAGAAGTAAAGTTTAATGTTCTAGGACACTGATAATGCTCTGCCGGGGGAGGGTTTCTGGTGGATACGTGCACTGGGAGACCACATACAGCAGGTAGCAGCAGTCAAAAATATTTTTCTCCCAACACAAAGTGACATTTGCTTATAAGATCATGGAGATGTGTCCAGGTGGGATTAAAAAGATTGGATGAGCACCAATTTTGGAGAAAAACAAGATAATTCAACATAAAATGTTCTCAGAGGAGGGAGAAAAACGGCTGATGAGGCCGATTCAGACAAATAAAATTACAAAAAGGAGCTCCATATGCATTTAATCCAACCCAAATAAGGTTTATGGGTAAGTCCACGTTAAAAAGCAGCACGTTAGAGAATGACAGTCCGGTCTTCAGTGGACTGCAGACATGTGAAGAGTGTATGTGTTAAGACACAGGTGTGAGACATTCTATTTCAGTGCCTGCAGTATGAATGCCTTTGCCTTTCTCATGCCGTAGAGTATGGCAGGACTTCAGGAACTGAACACGTCCAGCCTTGCAGCAGACAACCCCCCCCAATCCCTCCTTCCTAAACTCCACCAAGGGGTTTTCTAATGTTAGCAATACCCTGGGTCTCTCTCTCACTCTTTGAACTGTGATGGAAAAAAGGGAGGGGGAAAACACTCCATCCTGTGGGAACAGCTGTGACCCATCATCTACGCAAGGCCAGCCCCCTTTTTCCCTCTCGCCTGGAAATAGGGCTCTTAATGGATCCACCACTCTAGGCCTGTGGTGTGTGTGTGTGTGAGAGAGAGAGAGAGAAAGAGAGAGAGAGAGAGACTGGACTATGGCTAAGGTTCCGTGGGCCTGTTTTGGGGGAGAACAAATGTGTCCCAGGGATACTGAAAAGCTCCAGGCATTCCCGAGGGCCAAGGGGAGTGTGTTCTAAAATGAGTGTGCTCGGGTGTAGAGACCTAGCATACTTGACCTTAAAAAAGGGACACCGCTACATCAGGCCTGATATAGCGAGGCGTCATTGTTGATGAGTGCCAGACTGGAAAATGAAAGGCAAGAAGAGGCCGTGGAGCGATATCTGAGCAGACGCTGGAGCACACTTAATGGAAAAGCCATGTGACAGTCAAACAGCTGAATTTGCTTTAGCAACCAAATAGCAACTACAGTCCGTGCGCCATGTGGCCGGCCATTCCATCATCAGTAACCTGAGCAGTGGCTGGACCATGATGATGAAAATATCTGGAATAAAATTAGTGTCAAATGAAAAGACCTTGTGTGTGTGTGTGTGTGTAAGTGTGAGAGAGAGAGACAGAGAGGGGGGGGGGAATTCGTGGAAGAAGAGGCTTAGGGAGGAAGAAGACGAATAAGTGAGTGAGAGAGAGCACAAAGAGGTCAGACAGAGAGAGAGACAGGAAAAGAAAGCTGGAGGATGGCGAATGACAAAATATAGACAGCACTATGAAGAAAAAAGGTTGAAACGTGAGTAGAAGAAATGAAAGCTAGAAAGACTGTTATTATTATTAACTTCATTTCTTTCCGGCCTGTTATTCAGTAAATTTCAGTGTTTCAGAATGTTCTTAAAACTCTTTGCCAAAGCTTTGTTCAAACAAGTGCAGCAACCTTGAAGTGAAGTGAA